>JANAVB010040620.1:1634219-1658737 GCA_029216955.1 Iris pallida
GTTCGTATCAGAAAACCGGACCTGTTGATATATAGTTTGACGTCTTTAGAGACCATTGACTCTGACACATTTTTTGGTACAAAGCGAATCCAATGACGGACATCATTTTGGTCCAAAATTACCGTTTTGCTCCCGTATCCAGAATTGGACTTAAGGACAGGCAATCCTAGCTAATTTAACTATTCTGAGAACATTGGTAATATTTATTTTAGCTTTCGGAGATAGTTGTGATGATTTAGACTTTATGGCTTAGCAGTTGACTATACTTGTTGGATCTGCGTACAAACTCCAGGCAAGATACCTTGCCTCCCTCTATAGTTCATTTTTCATACTTATAGTTCATCTGTTTTAGTATGTTATCTTTAGTTACCTTAGTTGCTATATTTATATGATATCATGTTTACTAGTTTATTGTCTTGCTTGCATATCAATATTTCCTGACTTGATAGCGTAGTTACACCAGGCTTGTCCACATTATGGTTCATGCTAGAGTTACCCTTACCTGTATCATGACTGAGTTCTACCGTGGTCATATGTACCTTGACTGAGTCGTGTCTACAAGTATGTGTAATTGAACTATTATTCTTGTATCATTTTCCACAACCTGCGAGTCCACAATCGGGGCGAGGGTTGACCGTTTGCACCTGCGAGTCCATATTCGGGGCGAGGGTGTTTTTATTCATCTATTTGCACCTGCAAGTTCACACTCGGGGCGAGGGTGTTAGTCGTGAACTAACTTGTGAGTCCACACCCGGGGCGAGGGTTAGTGATTAGTTCAAACCTGCGGGTCCACACTCGGGGCGAGGGTTTGGTATTCCATTGATCTCTTGTTCTTCCAGCTGTTCATTCATGCATAGTTGATTCTGTATCCGTATTCATAGTTACCTGTCAGTAGCCATATGTCAGTCTCATGTCTAGTTCCTGTTTATACCCTGTTTATATTATTTCATGATTAAACTGTTAGATAGGCATGTTTTTATGTATCTTGCTATGTCCCCGGAGGACCTGATGATCTCTTTAGGTAGCTGATTGCATGGAGTTAGTTAGCGTCTCATGATGATAGTGATTACATATGCAAGGACACATGTATTTGCTTGTGATATTTCTTTATTATCCTCTCGTGCTTTATATTCTATACCATGATATACTCTGCTTATTTTATAGACTCATATCATTCTTGGAGTCTAATCGGACAGTATGCTAATGGGCTGCAGACCATAACCCATAATTGTTCATTCTTATCTTATATATTCTTGTGGATTGAGATACACTGTAGATTACCATATTAGCCATGATACCATGACCTTGACAGCTTATATACACTCGAGTCGGGCTGGAGTCCGCTCGATACGTAGCTGGCTTGCTCACGAGCTCGTATCCGAAAAGTGAGTACGGGTCGTGAAAGGAACCATATTGCATGTGTCATGATGGCGACTGGGTCATGGATATGGGGGCATCGTATCACGCCACTCCATGTAGGAGGATATTTACGTCATATTGCGACGACAGGTTTGGACGTGTGAAGATGGACGATAAGGGATGGCTGCAGTTGTAGGCATCGGTGATGTGCATTTGACGACAAAGTTTAGTGAGAAGCTCGTCCTCAGGGGTGTGCGACATGTATCGAGTTTGCACTATAACTTGGTTTCGGTAGGGATGCTGGAAGATGGTGGTTGTCGCAGTCTATTTGGGAGCAAAGATTTGATGCTTGCGAAGGATTCCCAACAGCTGGCTCAGGGAGATTTGTGTTATAGCATATACAGGCTCAAGCCACTGAGCTGTACATGCAGGCCACAGACACTGGATGGAGGCTCGAAGGTGTTCGACAGGAGGTGGATCATCGAGAACTTGCTAAGGTGTGGCTTCTAGATGCTTTAAGGGTTACGGAGGATTCGATTCGTCGAGACAAAGCGACGGATGTTGATGAGTCAAAGATTGAGGGTCAGTCTGTCTGTCCCATGACAGCTGGTCAGTCTTCAGGTGGGGGTTGCTCTATGGATCCATATTTGGCGACATGTGGTTTGCCAAATCTTTTCGGTACGACATCGGTTTCAGCAGTTCGAAGCTAGAAAGGAGATCAACTTTTACAGCAAACTCAATCTGAGGCAGGAGCATCATCATTCACATAGTTCAAAGGGAGCTGTGGGTCATCGACAACATGTACAGTACATGATGTTCTGCTCGAGGACGCATGTGTGTGGGAGAGCTTCAAATTCGGACACAAATATGGGCAGGTTTAGGAGTTCAAATCTTGTGAGAACTGCACCGTCCACTTGGTTGGACCAACAAAGGATGAAGAAGCTCGTTGGAACGTTAAAACTTTCTGGTAGAAGGCAGAAGTCGGGGATAAGCAGCCAAGACTTACGGTGAGGCTGATCGTCAGGGACTTCGGTCTTGTTCGTGTCATTGATATCGGCAGGATCCCAGGGGTGTAGGAGATGCTACGCATGGCAGCTAGCGTCGACGTAATGGTCAAGGAGCTTGAGACAAAGGAAGATGCAAATGAGCCCTTGAGCATTGTCACATGCTGGCGGAAGGTTGACTACTTCCATCATCTCCTTTGGAACATGGATTATGCCATCTTGTACCTCTGTGGCTGAAAAATTCTCGAACTTGAGAGTAACCATGTTGGTCGTAACAGTCTTCTTTTCGTAATCTAACAATATTATGTTGGTGTTAATGAGGCACTAAATTTGCCCCTTCAATACATAGCAGTCCTGTGTTGAGTGATGGACATACTGGTGATAATGGCAGTACTTGGTATGGTCTACCTTTTCCACTTCATCAGGACGTCTGGGTGCCGGGATAGACAATTTGCCACTCTTCGTAAGTATCTCGAAGAGCTCCAGCGTATCCTCGTCATTGAAGGAGTAAGTCTCCCTCGACCTCTGAGCTTTCGCAGACTTAGGGTTCGCAGCTGCTGAACCTTTGGAGATGTTGACGGTCATGGCTTGCTTGCCTTTTCCGTCTTTAGGGTTGTTGATGTACGAGCGCCTCCCCTTATCTTTAGGCACAGGAAAGTGTAGCCCCAGGAGCTGCGCGTCCTGGGCTTACCTTTGTGCGGCATTCGCCTCTGTAATAAAAGGCGTCCACTCTGTGCAGGGACCACTGTGCCATAATTTTATAGCGAGTACCATGTTCTTACGGCAGGAGTCCATAAGCATGGGCTCGGGTATGCCGGATGGTAATCTGAAGGCTGTCTTATGGAAGCACTCGATGTATGCACGGACAGGCTCTTTCTTCCTCTGGACAATTGTCATGAGGGTCGACATGGTTATATGCATGCCTTCTTCGTAGAATTGGTCCACGAACCGAGGTCTTCAGGTCTTCAAATGACGAGATGCAGTCGTCCGGAAGACTGCAGAACCACTCATATGCTACCCCCTTCATGGCTTCTATGAATATATTGGACATGAGGGCGTCATCCTTTGGCAAGTGCCCTGTTACTGAGGCAAAGTACCTCAAGTATTGTCGGAAGACCCCTTCCCTTCATAAGGTGTAAGCGTCTACAGATTTTATTTGGGGGGATAGATGACGTTGTCCCACTCGGTAGGGTATGGCTGTCGGATCCCCATCTTTCGGAGCATTGCTTGCTTCTTCTTGGCATTGTGACGATCATACAGCTCCTTGATGGCCTGCTGTATCTCGACCGACATTGCGGAGCCTGTAGCCGATGGAGTAGACGAGGATGGTCTTGCTTGATTGGCAGTAGGCAACCTGCTGGATTCATCATTGGTTGGCGAATCACGTGCAGGTGTAGAGGCAGCTGGGGCCATACTAATTTTGAGGTCGATTATGACCGAGGACAGGGTCTTCATGGTATCCGTCAGCGTATCTAACTTCGTCTCGAGAACTTCGATACGTCTAAGAGCTTCGTTGTTGTCTTCCTCATTGCCATCGGCCATAAACACAGACCGAGTATAAGGGTTACTCAAGGGAGCCATGGATCCTTTACTTTCTGGCTCAGACACTTGAGTCTCATTGCCCTGAGGATATACCGTAAAATTTTAATCATCTTCGGACTCAGTATGGTTGCTACCCCCGATCTGGTGATTGGCTGTGCCAGTAGAGACATTCGTATCATATTGCACCTCGTCAGATTGGAACACAGGATTGTCGTACATGGTAGGAGTCTAGCTACCCCCAGTTTTTGACAAGGCACCCAAAGCAGGTTTGAAACGAGTGCCTTGGAACACACCCGCATTGGGTACCTTAGCTTTACCGTTCTCTGACTTCCTCTTCGGTTTAGCAACCTATTATGGAAGGTTCTGGGAGGGCTTCTTGAAAGCTCTGGAACCCTGAGCCGTGTAGCATGTGGCGATGTGGGGCTCATCTTCTCTATGGCTCATCGACCCCCTGTTAGGCCTCTGGCGTGGAGTCGCCGTGGAGTAGAGTCTCTGGAAGACGGAACGCCTGCTCGGCGATGGCGTAGCCGTCTGTTGACAACAGTAGTTGATGGTAATCTGGGTACAAAAGTGCCTTGATTTAGGTACGTCTTGTGCCACAGATTCTTCTTCTGCTTGGGAGAGGGTTGGATTTTCTATCGTAGCACTCATACTGGGAACATTGCTTGCGTGGATCCCTCTCTGTGGGATGTACCCCTGGCTTGGCTTACGTACAGGAGTAGCCCAGTGGAAGGAAGATTTGACTGGTTGAGGCATCAGAGCGCAAGAGCCAGTCTCGTGTAACTTTTCGTCGGCTGTGCGTGTTACTGTCAACACGGGCCTCTGGTCTGCTGTTGGTGTACCACGTTTGTTGTACGAAGCGCGAGCCACCTGGGATATCTTCCTACTACCCCCAGCGGGAGAGTAGTATTCAGGGTCCGTCGAAGGTTTACCTGAAGGGAAAGCGATTATGTCGAAGACAGATATCCTTACCAGCAATACTCCCATCGTGAGGGGTTGGACCGGTGTGCACTTTCTTTGGCATCGTTCCTTCGTCAGATCAACCATGGAACCACCATCTTCCTCGCCATGCTTTCTAGGGACGAGAATCGGGCGAGAGGATAAGGCTGTAGCAGCTAAGATCTCCTTTGTGGTCTTGACATTGAGGGGGTCCTGAGACATAGTTCCTGCCATCGTGCAGCTGGCTGCAGCCGCCTTAGGCCTCCAGACACGTCGAGTCTTATTCGGTTGTACGAACCATATCGAAGTCTTCACTTTTCATCAGAGAGGAGATCTTCAAAAGCCTGCTGGTCGAAGTGTACGACCAGCATGTCTTGAGAAGCTCCCAGCAAGTTATCATCAGATTGCGTCACTGCCTTCTTGTTGGAGGAGAAGGTAGACCCCAGCAAAGTCGCCATTTTTTTCGACGTAACAAAAGGTTGAACGAACTTTTTGCTTTATTAAACGTATAAAGTATCTATGTATAAAGAAGGAAGTCCTAAACAATATATTGTACGTATAGGGAGAAGACGTTTTTGGGAAAGTGTGACGGTGGAAATCGAGCGCTGCAGTGGCTCCTTTACTCCGTTGATGATCTGACGACGAATCAACCTTGCTATGGCTCTCTAGCACCTTTGATGGGACTCTAGGGTGACCGATCAATAGTCTATCTGGATGAGAAGATCCCTTGAAGATGGTTAGTTGGTTGGTTCTTTGGTTGATAGGTGGATGAGGGTGGTCGACTCTTCGTGGATAGAGATCGTTGCTCCTTTGAAGATTGTTGATTGTCAATGTTCCCTCTCTCTTTTCCTTCTCTTTTTTGGTGGAAGAAGAACTTCTTCTATTTATAGAGAAGCGAGCACATAGGCGATGTACATTAGGGTTCCTAAGATATGAAAGAATCTGTCGATGTTGCACGATGCGGGCTTCTGCGGCACTAACATGTGGTGGACATCGAGATTTCTCTCAAATGAGATCTCTGGTGGTTATAAACATAACCGAAGGAGGTGACACATGGCGCGTGCTAATTTACTTGCTCGGATACAGCCGAGTAAATCTTGAGATTTCATCCTAGATTTGGAGTCTAACTGATCCTCGTCTAAGATTCAAATCAATCTGATATGATATCAATCATGATTTTATCCTAATCTTCTGTACAAGAGGCAGTTTAATAAACCAATTAGGGTGGACCCATAATACCTACGCCTCTGGTGAGGACTAAGTGCTATTGTGATTCTTCAGCGATGAGTAGACCGTGCTTCTGGAGACGACGGAACCTCTGTGCTTTCATGTGACGAGTGGACTTGGCTTCAAATGACGACGAGACTTATGTGTATATAAAGCAACTTATGAAGCTGTGTTTTGGGCTACCGGAGTTACTGTGTTGTAGAAGACAATTAGGCTTGTGCTTCAGGTTGGCGAGGTTATTGTGCTTTTGGAGCGACAGGTTGACTTGCATTGGTTGCGATGGGAGTTGCCAAGTCTCTTGTAGAGAAGTGAATTAAACTTTTGATCCGGAGCAGACGACTGCACCATGGGAATAAAGGTGGTGTGAGCATATCACCATCATGTGCCTCATACAGATGCAGGTAAGTAGTTGTGCCTCTGAATAGTGAAGGCGTTGGCTGCGAAGGGTAGGGTATAACACCCTTGCGTGTCTGAGATTGGCGCAGACAGGTAGCTGCGCCTCCGGAATGAAGATACTGGCTTCTGAAGTAAAAGAAGGGGAGGGGGCCTACCACCATCTTGTTTTTAAGGTTGGCACAGGCAGGTGGCTTCACCTCTGGCTTGAATGCTCTGGCTTCTTCAAAGTGCTGAGTTACTAATATGCTTCTGAGAGGCTGTGCCCACAAGAAAATCAGAACATGCTTCGGTGGAGGTCAATCTTCCAGTATGTGTATCGAGAAGAAGGAAGGCTGCACTTCGATGAAGACTGCATCCCTTGTAGATCCCTCTAGGCTTCTGTCGAATCTGTACTAGATCCTTTGTAGAAGAATATAATTAGTCCCTTATGTATAGTCCTGATGTGTCTGTACTAGACTTTGGTAGACATGACAATAAAAGGACTTCTCTCCATATCTTCTGTTTTGTTTTTTTAGTACTAAGCCTCAGTCGTTTGCATCTTCTGCACTTTGGCGCAGGGATGTCTTCAGCTAAAATTTTTCATGCTTCTACAGGTGTGCGTCTTATTGCTGAGGGCTATTGTATGTAAATAGGGGGGTCTTGCTCAAGTCGAGCTCTATACAAATTTTAGCATAATTAGCTTTGGAGAGGTTACGAGTTTCTTCTGCCAACGCCACAAACGTGCCGAAGGATTTGGCAATACGCTTCAGCACTGCATGGACGAAGCTAATGAGAGGTTGGTTTGGAAGGGTCACCCATGTGAAATGACCACAGAGTTAATGTTGGTGTTAAAATTCGCAGACGATCTGACAATTTTCATAGGGTGATTGTCTATCCGACCAGAACCTCTGGACCAGACGTTAGTATGATCTATTTCGGAGCAGAGGTACAGAAGGATGTGTTTCGGGTCTAGCGGGGCCATCATGTATGCTGCGGTGAGACCCCAGCTGGTAATCGTCTCCGGAACCCGGAGCAGGTTCGGGCAGCCCGCAGAGAATTTGAGAACGAAGGTGTACGGGAAGGTCGCCGATAATGACGATAACTCTATGTCGAATTATGGCACCATGATGTGCTGGGATCCAGGCGGAGAAGGGGGTTCTAGCTCCCCTAACACGACATCGAGAAGCACCAGTTGAGGGGGGCTATCATGTTTTGGTGCAGTTTATCTGCGAAAGAAGCCATAGGGGGTAGGAGGGATGAGTGGCACAATGAGGGAGAACGATTATGGGCCATGGAAGCGGCCGCGACGAACAAAGTGTGGGGAAGTGATCCACCTCGGCAGCGGGTAACGGCCTCAGAAGTGCACCGGGCTGCAAGCCGGGGAGCGAGGGTGCTCCAGGTTGTACGACAGGAGAGGCACCCTGAGGAGACAATGCAAGAGGTAGCACAGGGGTGGGTGGTGCTAGGTTAGGGTATAAAATAGGAAACAGAGCTAGCAGATCTACACCCACGATAGGATGCGTAGCGGGGATGTCCACAAGGCCCACATGTGGCGCAAGTACGCCAGCTGGGTGAGAGAGTAGGCTTACGGCTGGCCAAGAGGCCCGGTTGTGCATGCCAGCAGGAATAGGCTGGGAAGAAGGTGCAGCACCAGGATCGTGCATGGAGAGAGTGGGGGTCGACACTACTTCCTGTTGCACAGGCTGACAAGAGGGAGGGATGGCACCATTCCTGGGTGGCGCCGGCTGAGATGATGGCGCAACATCGAGAACGCACGGGGAGTGTTCGGGGCCACCAGAGGTGTGCGCTACGGATGTCGTGCCCTGCACGTAAAGCACGACGGTGGGGGAATGAGTGGGAGATAGTGGGAATCAAATTCAAATTTGAATTTGAATGAACTATGGATAGGGGAAAGGAGAGGCGGGAACTGGTGGGCACTCCTTCCAATGAGAGGGGAGCTGCGGTGGGCGGCGAAGGGGGGAGAAAGGATCCTTGGCGGGGTCTGGACGATAGAAGAGGGGGAATGAAGAGGCCAAGACAGTGGAGCGGCGACCGCAGGGGGTCCCACGCCCATCAGAACCAGTTGATCCGCCGTCCAGAAGGGTGGGGGGAAGCTAGGCTGGGCGACGCTGGCCGAAGAGAGCTGCCCGGGGGGGCCATGCTATCTGGAGGGAGCCGATTCATATACGACGAACCGAGGACCAAGCACACAGATGATCGCAGATGAGGGGCTGTGATCTTCGACAGGAGAGAGGGGGAAAGGGGGACGGAGAAGAGCCAGGAGGGGGCTACCACGTCCATGGAGACACCGACCATGAGGACTGACCTGAGCGGGGAGAGCCCCAGCTGATCACCAAAAAAATATAAAATATATATATATATATATATATATATATATATATATATATATAAACATATGTAGAGATCGCGTGCGCAATCCTAGCACCGCGGTGAAACTTCTCTAGATTCTGCCATTTCCGTTCGACTCCGGCTTGGCCTCTGGCCAGGCCGGCGCCCTAATGGCTGCGCCGAAGTCTTTTTCGGAGGCGGTCGCCGGTCGCGGCGAGGCTCCCACAAAATTGGCTCCTCGCGAGTAAAGGAGCACCTGCGATCACCTTTTCAGAGGAAGAAGAGGTCGCCCTTGCGGCCCCATTGAAGTATGCCCTCATAGGGAAGTTTTCTCATAGCAAACCTCCGATTGAGGTTATACGCAAAGCTTTGCAAGGATTTGAATTCAAGGGTTCTATCAAGGCCGGTGTTATAGACCGCAAATACATACTAATCCGACCAACAATTGAGGAAGATTATCTCCGGCTACGTTCCAAAGAGATGTGGTTCCTCGCTCGTGCCCCTATGCGTATATTCAAGTGGGAGACTGATTTCACGCCATCGATTGAATCGGCGTTGATGCCGGTTTGGGTCAATCTTCCTGATTTACCCTATCACCTATATGCTAGGGACGCCATTTTTGCTATCATATCAGCCATTGGTACTCCTCTTAAGATTGATAAAGCTACGGAAGAACTGGCTAGACCGAGCATGGCTAGGGTTTTTGTTGAGATTGATGCAGGGAAACCTTTACAAAGAAGGATCCGTATAAATTTAGCGAAAGGGATGAGTTTTTGGCAGAATGTTGAATATGAACATGTTCCGCTTTACTGCAATCATTGTTTTCACCAAGGACACACAGTAGATTCGTGCAAATTAAAGAATAAATGGAAGGAGGTCATGCAAGAGGGTTTAGGTGTAGATATGAATCCTGCAAAAGGAGACACGCGTCGAGCTAGAAGACTCCCCCAAGTCACGTCAATATTACAAAGAGTGGTAATACCAGCCATTAATGCGGATGCTAATCCCTCGGGTGGGGGGGTTATTAATGGACATGCAGCCACTAATATTGAGGTCAGTTTGCCGCCATCTCAAGTTCCTCCAGTCGATCCAGGCCCATGTGGACCTACCAGCGGCGAATAGGTGGATTCGCAAGTGGATCCGGTTGATGTGATAGCTTCGGTTACTGTTCAGGCCACTACGTCTTCCTCTCTGGAGGATATGGAGGAAGGAGAATTTCGGGGGTTACATAGTAACTGGGCTGATATTGTAGAAGAGGAAGAACGACTTGGTCAGGGCGGTGAAGCAGAGCAGATAACGGGAGAAGCTATTGATGAAGAAGGTGCAGGACTTGAAGTTGATAATGACGGTGAAGGACTTGTCGAAGGCGGGGAGCTTGAGGGACTTGTCGACGGTGGGGAAGTGGGTAATGAACCAGGACTGCCTCCAGAGTCACCAAAAGAACTCAAATTGAAGAACCAGTTCAAAAATGGTCGAAGGGGAGGAAGGTCGTTGAACCATCTGATAGAGTCACGAGATCGGCGGCAAGCAAGACACAAACTGGTATTGCTCAAACCCTTAATGTATAATTTCTTTATTTGGAATGTTAGAGGGATTGCAAATGCGATGACTTTTAAGAGGTTGAAAGCTCTCATTAGAACACACAAAGTTAATTTCGTGGCGATTATTGAACCTAAGGTTGACAGTGAACAACTCACTCGATATCGGGTTAAGTTAGGTTTTTCAGTGGCTTTTTCGAATGCCAGGGGTAACATATGGGTGCTGGCAAGAGCAAACTGTGATATTACTATGGTGGAGTCCTTTGATCAGGCAGTTTCTGTTCGTTTGGTAGACCCCATGCTACCGGTGGAGACGCTGCTTTCGATTGTGCACGGGGACAATAAGAAGGAAGGACGTAGGCTTTTATGGGATAGGCTCCTGCAGCTGCAACATTCTCATAATATTCCATGGATAGTTGCTGGTGATTTCAATGCTGTGTTAAATTCAGAAGAAAAACTTGGGGGCAGGAGAGCGGATGTAGTGTCAATACAGAAGTTTGCAAATTTTCAGTTGGCGGCAGGTTTGATTGACTTGCCTTATACAGGGAGCACCTTTACATTGGTTAAGTCAGAGAAAGCTGATCGGCGTGCGTCTAGATTAGATCGTGTGTTCTTGGACTCTCGTTGGCAACAGTTAGCCCCCTGCTCGATTGAGGAACATCTAAATAGAACTGAATCGGATCATGCCCCAATCCTCCTTCGTTTGTTAAATCAACGACAAGGAGGTTTTAAGCCATTTTGATTTTTGGATTTCTGGACAAAACACCCAGACTTCCAACAGCTCATTACCGAAGCTTGGAACTCAGTGGATCATCGACATGGCCTTACCAAGGTTGCGCTACAATTGGCTGCTTGTAGGAAGGTTCTTTCGAAATGGAGTCGGGCAACCTATGGGGATCTTTTTCAAGCTGTTAAGGATGCGGAGGACAAAGTGTTAGCAGCAGAGCTTGCAGTTGAGGCAGATGGCTCAGAGAAGAACTCAATTGCG
Source organism: Iris pallida (assembly GCA_029216955.1). Lineage (NCBI taxonomy): Eukaryota > Viridiplantae > Streptophyta > Magnoliopsida > Asparagales > Iridaceae > Iris > Iris pallida. The sequence continues at coordinate 1,645,541 of JANAVB010040620.1, forward strand.
CTTGGCCAAGCCATTGCATTACTGAAACAGAGAGTGAAGACTGAGGAGGACTACTGGCGTCAAAAATCAAGATTGAAATGGGATTTAGAGGGCGATAAAAATTCGGCATATTTTCACGAGTGTGTGAATTATAATAAAAAGGCTCTCAGGATACACAGTATAAATACACCGAATGATACCTTGCTGGTGGAGAATGCATACATCAAAGCATATGCGGTAGAGCATTTTTCTGCACTATATCAGAGGGGAGATATCGAGAGGACGATGAATTTCTTTCGGTGATCCCCTGTTTGGTGGAGGAAGAAGATAATGATCTTCTTATTGCATTGCCAACTAAGGAGGTGCTATTTGCAATGATTAAATCGTTGGACATAAATAGTGCATCAGGCCCAGATGGGTTTACTCCAAAGTTTTTTGTTAGTTGCTGGGGAATAGTTGGAGAGGATGTTACAGAGGCTGTAGGTATGTTCTTCGAGGGGTTCTCGCTACCAAGGGAAATTACTAACACCTTATTAGTGTTGATCCCCAAGATAAAACAGCCTAAGTACTTCACAGATTATAGACCGATCAGCTTGTGTGTGGTTCTGAACAAGATAATTTCGAAGACCTTAGCTATAAGGTTAGCCTCTATTCTGCCGAGACTCATTTCCCCTGAACAGAGTGGGTTTGTTCGTGGTCGAGAAATAGTGGACAACATTGTATTGGCTCAGGAGATAGCTGCTAAGATGAACAAGAAGCATTGGGAAGGTAATGTGGCAATCAAATTGGATATGATGAAGGCTTACGATCGTGTAGACTGGAGATTCCTATTGAAAGTTCTGCGCAAGTTTGGTTTTCATAATAAGTGGGTTGATATGATGCTTAGAATCCAAAATAACGTATGGTTTGCTCCACTCATTAATGGGGAATCGGCGGGATATTTTCAGGCGTTTAGGGGGGTCGTCAAGGAGACCCATTGTCACCTGCTCTGTTTATCCTCGCGGCGGAGGCTCTGTCCATAGATTGAAGTTACTGCCGGCTTCAGAAGGGTTTACCCCTTTCATTTCTCCTAGGGGATGTTTCCCTATTACGTATTTAGCGTACGCTGATGATGTATTGTTATTTCAGCAGGGGATCTGCGTTCACTGGCCATGATACAGGATACATTGCGCAAGTATGAGGAAGTTTCAGGTCAAAGACTCAATGCTGCAAAGACGACATTATATGTCTCGACGAAGACGTCACCAGAAAGGGTTGCTGAATTGGAGGAGCGCACAGGTTTTCAATTAGCTCGCCACCTTTTACATATTTGGGGTGTCCAATGGCAACTGGACATCAAAACTCAGGTATGTATGAAGATCTTATTAATAAAATTCGATCTAGAGTGGATGGCTGGCACAACAAGCTATTGTCTCCGGGTGGGAAGTTGGTTTTAATCAAATCAGTTCTTACTTCGATTCCGGTCTATACTCTTGCTGCTTGTAATCCTCCAAGTGCGGTCCTGAAGCGAATTGAAGCAATTTTTAGCAACTTCTTTTGGGGCTCGATCCAAGGAGCTCCAAAACGAAGATGGTTGGGCTGGGCGAGTATTGCCAGAACAAAACAGAGGGTGGTCTTGGTGTTAAAAGGTTAGAAGAATTATGAAGGCATTTTCAATAAAATTATGGTGGAAATTTCGATCTCAAGACAGTCTATGGGTGCAATTTTTTATGTCCAAGTATTGTTCTCAGATGCATCCGAGTACAGTCAGGAACACCTAAACTCTTCACATGTATGGAAAAGGTTATTGGAAGGCAGGGGTTACGCTGAGCAATATATATTGCATGATGACCTGGGGATACATTGGCGTCGACAGTCGGGAAGATTCACCCTAGCTTCGGCGTGGGATATCTCACGTAAACAGTGGCCTCTTGCACCTGCTTTCATTCACATATGGGGGACTTGCATCCCGTACAAATGGTCGATATTGCTATGGCGGGTTTTGCATAATAAACTTCCCACAGATGATCAAATTATGAAGCTTGGTTTTAGTATGGCTTCCCAGTGCCACTGTTGCATGCATAGCTCGGTTGAAGCAGTTGAACATATACTTAACTCTGGGGAAATGGCTAGGGAAGTTTGGTTGTTTGCAAGGAGTTTATAACATCTCTTGTGCAGGTCGGTCTCTTGAGCATAGACTGCAACGATGGTGGCGTGGGGGTCGGCTCCATCACAAGCAAATATGTGTGGTGCAGTAGTTTGGGTACTATGGAAAAATCGAAATAAGTGGAGATATGAAGGGTACAAATTCTCATCGACATGTTAGTGAAGGAGATACAAGGCAGATAGGCAAAGCTACAGTGAAATGCAGACATAGCGAAGCTGGTTGTACTTTTTTTTTGGGTACTCCTTGTAACCTGAGTTGGAACTCCTTTAAATTCAATAAAAATCTAGTGTTCTCTTAAATATATATATATATATAATATATATATATATATATATATATCAATGTCCACTTTTTGGGCCCCCAGCACCGGGCCGTGTCCGCCCCGCGACCACCCAGCCGTCCGTGCCCAGGAGAGGACTCGAACTTGGGACCTCCCCCAAGTGAGCCCCCTCTCCTAACCACATGAGCTAGTACATATAATATATATATATATAATATATATATATATATATGTGTGTGTGTGTGTGTGTGTGTGTGTGTGTGTGTGTGTATATATATATTACACACACAAAAAAGAAAAAAAAGAAAAAAAATATATAACATATATTACACACACACACACATAAATATATATATAAAATATATATATATTATATATATATAAATATATATATATATATATATTTTATTATGCTCGGTTCAGGTTCCTTCTCCCTCTCCCCTATTTCCTTCTCCACCAATGCCTCCGCCCCTGCCTAGGTCGGTGGCCGCCGCCCATGGCTGGTCCCCCCGTCGATCTTCTCGCCGTCTTGGGAGCTCCGGCTCCGCCCCTCCCCTCCCCACCTCCACCGCCCACCGTGTCACCTCTTCCTTTTTTTTGCCCTCCCACCATCCTCCGCCACCCCCCACCCCGCTGATCCGTTCTCCGGCGCCCCAGTCCCCCTGCGCTCTTCTTTCCCTCCCTCGCTGATCCAGGCAGTTCTCAGGCTCCCTATCTGCTCCCCCACTCCTTTCCGCCCCGGCGTATGCCTTCTTCGCCTCCCATCTTCCTCCCCTTCCAGTAGGCTACGCCTCTCCGCATCCGTCCCTCCTTCACGCCCCACCCCCATTTCCAGCAGGACTATACCTCTATACCGCCTGCTGACGTCCCCTCCGGCGTCGCGTGCTTCCCAGCAGCGGACTCTCGCCCTCCGTTCTCCTCTGTCTTTCCAAATTCAAATCAGCTGGCTGTTGCATCGGGTTTGGAGCCCACCTGCTGTACAGGTTTTGGGACTCGCAACTCTGGACCCCTCAGTTTGGCTGCTAGCCATTCCCCCAACGAGGTGGCCCCACCACATTTTCTCCTTGACCAGCGTTCAGGAGAATGTGGAATCCGCTCTTCTTACGCGCCTCCTTCCACCTTTTTCAGCATATTCCTTCCAGCGGGACCTACCATGCTCCTTACGCTGACCCTCGTGCTAGTTTTTACGCAGCCCCCTCCCACTATTTTTTGGACGTCCCATCCAATAGAACCATCTCGGTTCCTTACGCTGCTCCTTTTGGTCGATCCTCCTTGGGAGCCTACGCAGCTCCGCAACTTTATGCAGATCCCTCTTTGCAGCCCTTCTATTGGGTATACGCTGACTCGCGTATTCCCCCTCTACGCGGCCACTTGGGACTTCCTCCATCTTCAGTGTCGTATGGTGGGCCCGCCCCTCACCTAAATCTTGTCGCTGCAGACCCCCCTGGATGCTCCGTACCCATCCCATGCGGACGTTCACCCCTTTGACCCCGTGGCCCCTTCCCTAGGCCCCCTGAGTTCAGTCAACCCCACCCGGGGCCTGTTTCGCCACTTTTCTTGCTGGCTATAGCATTTCCCGTTCCCCCCGCGGCCGCAGCACCACCCTCCGTACCCTCGTCGGTTCTGCTCGGGTCGGACGGCTCCAGCTTTGTCCCTTCCCGTTGAAAGCCTAGCTGACCCCCTCCCGTCTCGCCGGAGGCATTTGGCACGCAGGAGTCCCCTCCCCTTCATGGCAGAGTCACTGCCCCCCCACCTCCCACCGCTTAACGGTAGCCCCTACCTCCCTCTCGCCCTCTGGTTGCTCTCCTCCCGCAGTCAATATCGATCTCCATCCCGACCGCGGACCGGAACCCCTCTAATTTTTTCCTCGCCAACCGGTTTAGAGACCCAAGTCCCTAGCTAGTCCAGGCCCAGGATTGTCTTCGCCCTCCCTTACCGGCAACCAGAACCTTCCCGCGGTGGAAGCAGCTCCGATTTCCTACGCGGCTACGCTTCGCCCGACTTAGCATCCAGGAAGGACATGCTAGTCCCAAATGTCAATCTCCCTGATATTGAGTATCCTCAGGACTCCCCAGTGCCGTTCTCTGCTACGAAATTGACATTACTGTCATCATCATTCCTCTACACTTTTGTTCTCAAATTCTCCTCAGGTTGTCCCAAACTCGCCAGGTGCAGGAGGTGATTGCCACTTGGAAACTCTCTGCGGACTACAGAGTGGCACCCCTCGACCCCAGACACATTCTCCTCCATCTCTTTTCAGACATTGATCACAGCTCGGTGATCTAAGGGTACCTGCAGGGTCGACTCCAACCAGATAAAGATCATCAAGTGGTCAGCAGACTTTAACACCAAAGTTGACTCTGTCATGGTTGCCGCCTGGGTGACCCTGCCTAATCTGCCCCTCATCTGCTTCGTTTCTTTGTCCATGAGGCATATAGCCAACTCCTTCGGGACGTTCGGGGCTACAGCCCCAGAAACCACAATCTGACCAAGGCTCACTATGCCAAATCTGTGTTGACCTCGACCTTTCCTCTGAACCCCCTATTTCATCAACCTTGAGTTAGGGAACCCTCACACCCAATAAATCATCTACGACAACCATATTTTGTTTTGCAATCATTGCAAGCTGCGTGGACACCTTCCAAAGCATTGCCATTGTCTTCATCCAGAACTCAAGAAAAAACCAGCTCGGAACGATAATATGGCAATAGGGGAGAACACCCAAACCCAAATCCCCGCTATTACCTCGTCCGAACTCACACACAAGATTCAGCTCCAATGGTGGCAAACAGGGTCAAAGAGGATCTTCCAGCAAGGCTATAATCCCCTTTAATACCCAATCCCTCACCCTATCCAACCAGTTCAACGTCCTAGGATCAGAAGATGAGGACCTACCAACGGAAATTGCCCTTATCCAAGATGCTCAAGCCCTCACAGAAAACACCCCATCCTCAAAGGCTGTCGAGGCGATTACTGTCTCCATAGCAGCAGATCAACCCCACAACGACGAAGATTCTATCGAAGCGGCCCTTGCGATCTTCGGACCGGAACAGGCTCAGCACGGATTACAGGTTCAAGTAGCAGGTTATCCACTTCAGCTAGCTGTAACGTCCCAGTCCCAAAATACGTAGGACTAGAAAGTAAACATGCCAGCCGTATAATAAATATACGTAAGCTGTAAAATACAATAGAACCATAACTAATCTCATCCACACAAAATAAAAGAATAGAAGTTATCATATAATCAACTATGAAATTGTCATTGGTACAATATGTTGGGCGGAGACAAATCCACTACCAACAAGTTAGAGAAAAATACATGGAAAATAATAAGTTTGGCGAGCGAAGCGAAGATGATCCAAGTGCAATTATCCTCGTAGAAATAGCGATGATCACGGCTAGAGCTAAAACACCTGCAAAGACAATAGCACTCACCTTGCGAGATAACCAGGTCCTCAGAGGGACGTAACAAGACACATAATATCATGCTATAAACTGAATAAATACTGCTCAAATAAATAAGTCAATTGAATTATAACATGGTCCAATACACCTATTGAACTAGTGTACCATCCCCCCAACCAAACAAGGACAGGAGATGGTAAACTAATTCACGGTGACGTATCTTTCCATGCTATGAATCCAATATGGTATCCTGACCCCAACAAGGTTCAATACCTTCTTATCGAAGTAGTAAGTCACACCTACAACCAAACAAGGACAAGATGTGATGAACTAATCTGCGACAAGTTATTGTTCCAAGCCACGGTCAGATACAAGTACCCAAACAAAAAGTACTCGTACCTAACGGATAAAGGTAGCCTAACCATTCTAAGTAAATATAGTTAAGAACAATCCTTCCTACGCATGGCCCTGGCTGAATAGGATCGGCATAGTCCCCTCTTGGGGCACTAGAGGCCCCATCAGTAAGAGTATAACATTCCGCAGAACGTCATGGCCGTCAGTAATCATGGATCATCAACCCCGTATCACCAGCGAGCTTCGGTCACAATGGAAAGTGCATCGAAGCCCATACACTAAAGAATTATCCTCCCCGCCTAATGCCTACTTTGTTGTATCCATAACAGTAACCTCTATAACCGCTAAGTCAAACTAGCATACAACATCTATTAGCGGTTATTCCTGTCGTACGGCTTGTACGTACTGGTGGCCAGCCAATCACGCACGTCCGTGTTCTACATGCGACACACACAACTTCGTGGTACGACGTGTCAAGGCCAATGAATGCAACACACAAGGTGGTCCCTTAAATCTAGGTTTAATGTGTAAAAAAAATAATACATATCAGGAAATATAATGAACAGTAAGTTCTAACAGGTTATGTCATGTATCACAGTTTATTTGCATAAAGAAAATAATAAATATGCATGGATATGAGCTAAATAAATAACAGCAAATGGCAAGGTGTCTTGCCTGAGGTCCTTGCAAGTGAACCGACAATCCCGTTGGGTACAAAATAGTCACAGGGCTACACAAGATAACTCAGACGATGTGACAAACTTCTAAAATAAAAACCAAAAAAAATTTCTGGAAAAAATTGGGAAAAATATATGATGTGTTATTTCCGCCAGCATTCTGAAACTTCAAACGGTTCGTGATTCTAATTCCTGGTTCTCCCAGAATCTCAAAAACTAAAACATGTCAGATTTTGGACCACTGACACTCACAAATTTTCCAAAAAATTAAGTTCCGAATTTATGAAAATAAACTTATATTCAAAAATATACCTCAATACGATTCCAACAAAAAAACTAGAGGTCAAACGAGTCCAGAGTTGAGAGTTATGGTCATTCGAAGTTGCTACAACCTTTGAAAATTGAGGCTGAATTTATGACGAAAAAGAGAGAAATTTTGACAAGGACGGTTTGAAAGATGATTTTATTCACAGATTCGATCGATATTATAATGGCTAGCAATTAGCAAATTATGATAGGATTAGAACTAAATAAGGATGATTATGATTACCAACTAATTTGGATAGGAATAAGATTGGTTTAAATAAGAACGATCTAATTAATGCTAGATATGATTCCAATAGGATAAGAATTTCTAATGGATAAATCTTCCCATAAATTTAAATCAAAAAAATTATTAAAAAAATAATCAATTTGATTGCAATCCTTTAAATGATCACCATAATAACTTTAAGTATTATTTTATATTATCAATAATCAAATCATATGAATCCAAATCCAAATCAAACTCAACATAAAACTTTAAAATAATATCTAATATTTATCAAATAATTTTAAATCAAATAATAAATAAATTATGTAATCAATATATTTTAAATCTAGATTAGACAAATTGTAATGCTCCAATTAGTCATCGTAGTATTTTAAACATATTTAAATTATCAACATAATTTAAAGTATAGTTAATAACCATCAAGATATTAAAATAAATTTAAATATAATCAAATAACTGATTAACATATCAAAATAATACTCGTTGTCATCAATATTATAAACGTAGTTTTATAAATCCAAATCCTTATTTAAAAATAAATAGACAAAAAAACTTTTATCGCTCAATTTTTTTTAAAACCATTTTTAGAAGACCAAAAATAATAAAAATATATTTTATATTTCAAATAAAAAATTCGTAAACATTTTTTTAGAAACATTATTTCAAACCATTAATTTAAAACTAGTTTTTTTTAGTAACAAAAGTAATCACAAAATATCTTTACAAATTTCTACGAAAATTACTTTTAAACACAAAATTAAAATAGATAGATTAATTTAAAAAAAAATTAATTTCGGGAAGATGAGTTACAAATCTACCCACCTTTGAAAATTTTCGTACTCGAAATTAAAGGACTATAGGATAGACGGACTTGGTTGATCTGTAAAAGGATAGTAAGAGTTTGTGATAAGAGAAAATAGATGGAAGGAAAAGAGAATTTCTTTAATGAGAACATTAATCAATTTGAACGAAAAAAATAGAAGAAGTGAATGGATATGGCTTGATGTGCACGACACGATGCACAAACACATTTGTAGATGGAAAAATTAATGGAACAAAGAATAATGAGCCTCTCCTTATATAGGAGGTATAAGCTACTATTTAGATATGGATTATGATAGTTGCAAACCCCTTTTTGATATCTCACTTTTAAATTTTAATCAATTTAAAACCGATTCAATCCAATCCAAATCCAATCCAATTTAAATCTAATTAAATTTTTAGTTTAAAATCAAATAGGATAAATCAATTTTAAATATTTAACTATTTAAATAAATCCATAAATTCAAATTAAGATTTAAATTGCCACAATAATTTCAAATATATCTTCCAAATACTAATAATAATAATTTTAAAAATTATATTACTATTTAAAATAAACTAATAAATAATTACTAAATATAATGTATGTACAAGTAATATTTACATAAATATAGCTTTCTAATATCTATTTATAGGAAAAATTATTTATTATTATACTGTATAAATGAAAGGCTTTTCATATTAAATCATAAACTTGAAAATGATAGCTAAAAATAATTATTATCTATATTACTTCGAAACTATAAAAAGAAAAAAAATATTTTTCAAATAGTATGCTTGCACATATTCGCACTCGTCGAATATTACGAAAAACGAAATTTCACACACGACCTACAATACGACTACGTGACGTACAATACAAAATTTTAAATCAGTATCAATTTAATAATAAACAATAAAAAATTAGTAAAATTTTAGGGATTTTACATCCTATCCAACTTAAAAGAATTTCGTCCTCAAAATTAAGAATAAGTAAGGGGTGTGAGAAGACGCAAGGGGTATCGATGGGAAACAATCCATAACAAAATCATGCCGTAAGAAATTGCGATCTAGATTATAGATAAAATAATACGGTATGGTCATACTCGATAGGAAGGCTAGAGAAAGTTCTAGTATAATGTCTTCGTCCTTCTAAATAGGTGAAGGCGAAAGCAATTAGGGTTCAAAGACGATATTATCGAGTAGGAATACATAATTCAAGGACGACCGAAAATTTCAAAAGAATTGTCAAGGCAGTCGTGGATGGAATTCTAAATGCCAAGTTTAATTATGTTCTATCCACGTAGAATAGATAAAAGCGAACCAAAGTGTACTTGGTTAATTAGACCTTATGCATCGGTTCTGATTAGACAATATGTTAGTGGGAGCTCTTCCAATAACATATGTCATGACAAGCTTAATAAAGAATTGAGCTTGCAAAAACTAGGCTATATTAGCATCATTAGTCTAGATAGTAAAAATAAGCACGTGAGATTAAGTTTGAAATATAGTAGAATAAGTTCAAACGATTATAAGTCATATCCTGTGTTGGTCTTCATACAGTCGTCCTACAGTCTGCTTGTCCAAGTTCTGGTTGAATAGATGGGTTAGCCCTCTAAATTATAGAATCTAGTTAAACTTGTGAATATAGGTCACAAGTACAAAGGTATTGCTAGGTCACAAGGCATTCTACCCAACTTACAGTTTAACTAATGGTGTTTTTGGGACAATATCTAACTATAGGGGTCACCTGTCTAACCTCTAGCAAGCACGAAGGGAAGATAATAATAGGGATGGAAGGAATCAAGCAAGATGCAATTGATGAGTCAAACGGTAGATAAAATCTAGGAAGAGGTCAAGTATGTGGATGAGATCCTAGACTTCTTATCCTATTCGCAGCGCTTGCTTGGTACAGTAAAGTAACCAAACAATTTATCTTGACCTGCATGGGCCACCACAAAAACATGTAACGCCCCAGTCCCAAATACGTAGGACTAGAAATGTAAACATGCCAGCCGCATAATAAATATACGTAAGCTGTAAAATACAGTAGAACCATAACTAATCTCATCCACACAAAATAAAGAATAGAAGTTATCATATAATCACTATGAAATTGTCATTGGTACAATATGTTGGGCGGAGACAAATCCACTACCACAAGTTAGAGAAAATACATGGAAATGAAATAAGTTTGGCGAGCGAAGCGAAGACGATCCAAGTGCAATCATCCTCGTAGAAATATCGATAATCACGCTAGAGCTAGAACACCTGCGAAAGACAATAGCACTCACCTTGCGAGATAACCATCCTCAGAGGGACGTAACAAGACACATAATATTATGTCATAAACTGAATAAATACTGCTCAAATAAATAGTCAATTGAATTATAACATGGTCCAATACACACCTATTGAACTAGTGTACCATCCCCCCAACCAAATAAGGACAGGAGATGGTAATAATTCACGGTGACGTATCTTTCATGCTATGAATCCAATATGGTATTCGGACCTCAACATGGTTCAATACCTTCTCATCGAAGTAGTAAGTCACACCTACAACCAAACAAGGACAAGATTGACGAACTAATCTGCGACAATTATTGTTCCAAGCCACGGTCAATACAAGTACCCAAACTAAAAGTACTCGTACCTAACGGATAAAGGTAGCCTAACCATTCTAAGTAAAATGTAGTTAAGAACAATCCTTCCTACGCATGGGCCCTGGCTGAATAGGATCGGCATAGTTCCCCCTTGGGTACTAGAGGCCCCATCAGTAATAGCATAACGTTCCGCAGACGTCAGTGGCCGTCAGTAATCATAGGTCATCAACCCCGTATCGCCAGCGGAGCTTCCGGGTCACAAGGGAAAGTGCATCGAAGCCCATACGCTAAGGAATTGTCCTCCCCGCCCAATGTCTACTATGTTGTATCCATAACAGTAACCTCTATAACAGCTAAGTCAAACTAGCATACAACCTCTATTAGCGGTTATTCCTATCACACACGGCTTGTACGTACTGGTGGCCAGCCAATCACGCACGTCCGTGTTCTACATGCGACACACAACTTTATGGTACGACATGTCAAGGCCAATGAATGCAACACACAAGGTGGTCCCTTAAATCTAGGTTTAATGTGTAAAAAAAATAATACATAGCAGGAAATATAAATGAACAGTAAGTTCTAACAGGTTATGCCATGTGTCACAGTTTATTTTGCATAAAGAAATAATAAATAATACATGAATATGAGCTAAAATAAATAACAGCAAATGGCAAGATGTCTTGCCTGAGGTCCTTGCTGGTGAAACCGACAATCCCGTTGGGTACAAAATAGTCACAGGGCTACACAAGATAACTCAGATGATGTGACAAACTTCTAAAATAAAAACCAAAATAAATATTCTGGAAATTTTTGGGAAAATATATGATGTTTTTTTCCGCCAGCATTACGAAACTTCAAACGGTTCGTGATTCTAATTCCTGGTTCTCCCAGAATCTCAAAAACACTAAAACGTGTCAGATTTTAGACCACTGACACTCCACAAATTTTCCAAAAAATTAAGTTCTGAATTTATGAAAATAAAACTTATATTCAAAAATATACCTCAATACGATTCCAACAAAAAAAAACTAGAGGTCAACGGAGTCCGGAGTTGGGAGTTATGGTCATTCGAAGTTGTTACAACCATTGAAAATTGAGGCTGAATTTATGACAAAAAAAGAGAAATTTTGACAAGGACGATTTGAAAGATGATTTTATTCACAGATTCGATCGATATATAATCGCTAGCAATTAGCAAATTATGATAGGATTAGAACTAAATAAGGATGATTATGATTACCAACTAATTTGGATAGGAATAGGATTGGTTTAAATAAGAAACGATCTAATTAATGCTAGATATGATTCCAATAGGATAAGAATTTTTAATGGATAAATCTTCCCATAAATTTAAATCAAATAATTATTAAAAATAAATCAATTTGATTGCAATCCTTTAAATGATCACCATAATAACTTTAAGTATTATTTTATATTATCAAATAATTCAAATCATATGAATCCAAATCCAAATCAAACTCAACAAAAAACTTTAAAATAATATCTAATATTTATCAATAATTTTAAATCAAATAAATAAATTATTTAATCAATAATATTTTAAATCTAGATTAGACAAATCGTAATGCTCCAATTAGTCATCGTAAGTATTTTAAACAATTTAAATTATCACATAATTTAAAGTATAGTTAATAACCATCAAGATAATTTAAATAAATTTAATATAATCAATAACTGATTAACATATCAAAATAATACTCGATGTCATCAAATATTATAAAACTTACTTTTATAAATCTAAATCTTTATTTAGAAATAAATAGACAAAAAACTTCTATCGCTCAATTTTTTTAAAAACCAATTTTTAGAAGACCAAAAATATAAAAACATATTTTATATTTCAAATAAAAAAATTCGTGAACATTTTTTTAGAAACATTATTTCAAACCATTAATTTAAAACTATTTTTTTTGTAACAAAAGTAATCACAAAATATCTTTTACAAAATTTCTACGAAAATTACTTTTAAACAGAAATTAAAATATATAGATATAATTTATAAAAAAATTCGGAAAGATGAGTTACAAATCTACCCACCTTTGAAAATTTTCGTACTCGAAATTTAAGGACTATTAGGATAGACGACTTGGTTGATCGTAAAAGGATAGTAAGAGTTTGTGATAAGAGAAAATAGATGGAAGGGAAAAGAGAATTTCTTTAATGAGAACATTAATCAATTTGGACGAAAAAATAGAAGTGAAATATTGGCTTGATGTGCACGGACACGATGCACAAACACATTTGTAGATGGAAAAATTATGGAACAAAGTAATGTGCCTCTCCTTATATAGGAGGTGTAAGCTACCATTAGATACGGATTATGATAGTTGCAACCCCTTTTTGATATCTCACTTTTAAATTTTAATCAATTT
>JANAVB010040620.1:1658750-1914231 GCA_029216955.1 Iris pallida
TTGGGGTACTAGAGGCCCCATCAGTAATAGCATAACGTTCCGCAGAAGTCAGTGGCCGTCAGTAATCATAGGTCATCAACCCCGTATCGCCAGCGGAGCTTCCGGGTCACAAGGGAAAGTGCATCGAAGCCCATACGCTAAGGAATTGTCCCCCCGCCCAATGTCTACTATGTTGTATCCATAACAGTAACCTCTATAACAGCTAAGCAAACTAGCAAACCTCTATTAGCGGTTATTCTATCACACGGCTTGTACGTACTGGTGGCCAGCCAATCACGCACGTCCGTGTTCTACATGCGACAAACTTTATGGTACGACATGTCAGGCCAATGAATGCAACACCAAGGGTGGTCCCTTAAATCTAGGTTTAATGTGTAAAACACAAAAAATACATAGCAGGAAATATAAATGAACAGTAAGTTCTAACAGGTTATGCATGTGTCACAGTTTATTTTGCATAAAGAAAATAATAATAATACATGAATATGAGCTAAAATAAATAACAGCAAATGGCAAGATGTCTTGCCTGAGGTCCTTGCTGGTGAAACCGACAATCCCGTTGGGTACAAAATAGTCACAGGGCTACACAAGATAACTCGATTGATGTGACAAACTTCTACATAAAAACCAAAAAAAAATATTCTGGAAATTTTTGGGAAAATAATGATGTTTTTTCCGCCAGCATTACGAAACTTCAACGGTTCGTGATTCTAATTCCTGGTTCTCCCAGAACTCAAAAACACTAAAAACGGTCAGATTTTAGACCACTGACACTCCACAAATTTTCCAAAAAATTAAGTTCTGAATTTATGAAAATAAAACTTATATTCAAAAAATATACCTCAATACGATTCCAACAAAAAAAACTAGAGGTCAAACGGAGCCGGAGTTGGGAGTTATGGTCATTCGAAGTTGTTACAACCATTGAAATTGAGGCTGAATTTATGACAAAAAAGAGAGAAATTTGACAAGGACGATTTGAAGATGATTTTATTCACGATTCGATCGATATATAATCGCTAGCAATTAGCAAATTATGCTAGGATTAGAACAATAATGGATGATTATGATTACCACTAATTTGGATAGGAATAGGATTGGTTTAAATAAGAAGATCTAATTAATGCTAGATATGATTCCAATAGGATAAGAATTTTTAATGGATAAATTTCCCATAAATTTAAATCAAATAAATTATTAAAAAATAAATCAATTTGATTGCAATCCTTTAAATGATCACCATAATAACTTTAAGTATTATTTTATATTATCAAATAATTCAAATCATATGAATCCAAATCCCAATCAAACTCAACAAATACTTTAAAATAATATATAATATTATCAAATAATTTAAATCAAATAATAAATAAATTATTTAATCAAATAATATTTAAATCTAGATTAGACAAATCGTAATGCTCCAATTAGTCATCGTAAGTATTTTAAACCAATATTTAATTATCAACATAATTAAAGTATAGTAATAACCATCAAGATAATTTAAATAATTTAAATATAATCAAATACTGATAACATATCAAAATAATACTCGATGTCATCAAATATTATAAAACTTACTTTTATAAATCTAAATCTTTATTTAGAAAAAATAGACAAAAAACTTCTATCGCTCAATTTTTTTAAAACCAATTTTAGAAGACCAAAAATAAAAAAACATATTTTATATTTCAATAAAAAAATTCGTGAACATTTTTTTAGAAACATTATTTCAAACCATTAATTTAAAACTAGTTTTTTTTTGTAACAAAAGTAAAAAAATATCTTTTACAAAATTTCTACGAAAATTACTTTTAAACAAGAAATTAAATATATAGATATATTTATAAAAAAAATTCGGAAAGATGAGTTACAAATCTACCCACCTTTGAAAATTTCGTACTCGAAATTTAAGGACTATTAGGATAGACGGACTTGGTTGATCGGTAAAAGGATAGTAAGGTTTGTGATAAGAGAAAAGAATGGAAGGGAAAGAGAATTTCTTTAATGAGAACATTAATCATTTGGACGAAAAAATAGAAGTGAATGGATATGGCTTGATGTGCACGGACACGATGCACAAAACATTTGTAGATGGAAAATTATGGAAAAAGAATAATGTGCCTCTCCTTATATAGGAGGTGTAAGCTACCATTTAGATACGGATTATGATAGTTGCAAAACCCTTTTGATATCTCACTTTTAAATTTTAATCAATTTAAAAACGATTCAATCCAAATCCAAATCTATCCAATTTAAATCTAATTAAATTTTTAGTTTAAAATCAATGGGATAAATCAAATTTTAAATATTAACTATTTAAATAAATCCATAAATTCAAATCAAGATTTAAATCGCCACAATAATTTTGAAATATATCTTCTAAATACTAAAATAATAATTTTAAAAATTATATTACTATTTATAATAAACTAATAAATAATTACTAAATATATATGTATGTACAAGTAATATTACAAAATATACTTTTTAATATATTTTATAGGAAAAATTATTTATTATTATAACTGTATAAATGAAAGGCTTTTCATAATTAAATCATAAACTTGAAAATGATAGCTAAAAATAATTTATCTATCTATTACTTCGAACTATAAAAATAGAAAAAAATATTTTTCAAAATATGTAGCTTGCACATATTCGCACTCGTCGAGCAATTACGAAAAATGAAATTTCACACGACGTACAATACGACTACGTGACGTACAATACAAAATTTAAAATCAGTATCAAATTTAATAATAAACAATAAAAAATTAGTATAAAATTTAGGGGTTTTACATCCTACCAACTTAAAAGAATTTTGTCCTCAAATTAAGAATAAGTAACGGGGGGTGAGAAGACGCAAAGGGGGTACGATGGGAAAACAATCGATAACAAAATCATGCCGTAAGAAATTGCAATCTAGATTATAGATAAAATAATACGGTATGGTCATACTCGATAGGAAGGCTAGAGGAAGTTCTAGTATAATGTCTTCGTCCTTCTAAAATAGGTGAAGGCGAAAGCGATTAGGGGTTCAAAGACGATATTATCGAGTAGGAATACATGATTCAAGGACGACCGGAAAATTTAAAAGAATTGTCAAGGCAGTCGTGGATGGGATTCTAAATGCCAAGTTAATTATGTTCCATCTACGTAGAATAATAGATAAAGCGAACCAAAGTGTACTTGGTTGATTAGACCATTATGCCCGTTCTGATTAGACAATAGTTAGTGGGAGCTCTTCCAATAAACATATCATGAACAGCTTGATAAGAATTGAGCTTGCAAAAACTAGGCTATATTAGCATCATTAGTCTAGATAGTAAAAATATAAGCACGTGAGATTAAGTTTGAAATAAGTAGAATAAGTTCAAACGTATAAGTCATATCCTGTTGGTCTTCATACAGTCGTCCTATAGTCTGATTGTCCAAGTTCTTGGTTGACTAGATGGGTTAGGCCCTCTAAATTATAGAATCTAATTAAACTTGTGAATATAGGTCACAAGTGCAAAGGTATTGCTAGGTCACAAGGCATTCTACCCAACTTACAGTTTAACTAATGGTGTTTTTGGGACAATATCTAACTAGTAGGGGTCAAGTCTAACCTCTAGCAAGCACGAAGGGAAGATAAGAATAGGGATGGAAGGAATCAAGTAGATGCAATTGATGAGCCAAACGGTAGATAAATCTAGGAAGAGGTCAAGTATGTGGATGAGATCCTAGACTTCTTATCCTATTCGCAGGCTTGCTTGGTACAGTAAGTAACCAAACAATTTATCTTGACCTGCATGGGCCACCACAAAAACATGTAACGCCCCAGTCCCAAATACGTAGGCTAGAAATATAAACATGCCAGCCGTAAATAAAATATACGTAAGCTGTAAAATACAGTAGAACCATAACTAATCTCATCCACCAAAATAAAGAATAGAAGTTATCATATAATCAACTATAAAATTGTCACTGGTACAATGTTGGGCGGAGACAAATCCACTACCAACAAGTAAGAGAAAAATACATGGAAAATGAAATAAGTTTGGCAAGCGAAGCGAAGACAATCCAAGTGCAATCATCTTCGTAGAAATAGCGATGATCACGGCTAGAGCTAGAACACCTGCGAAAGACAATAGCACTCACCTGGCGAGATAACCAGGTCCTTAGAGGGACGTAACAAGACACATAATATCATGCCATATAAACTGAATAAATACTGCTCAAATAAATAAGTCAATTGAATTATAACATGGTCCAATACACACCTATTGAACTAGTGTACCATCCCCCCAACCAAACAAGGACATGAGATGGTAAACTAATTCACGGTGACGTATCTTTCCATGCTATGAATCCAATATGGTATCCGGACCCCAACAAGGTTCAATACCTTCTCATCGAAGTAGTAAGTCACACCTACAACCAAACAAGGACAAGATGTGACGAACTAATCCGCGACAAGTTATTGTTCTAAGCCACGGTCAGATACAAGTACCCAAACTAAAAGTACTCGTACCTAACGGATAAAGGTAGCCTAACCATTCTAAGTGAAATGTAGTTAAGAACAATCCTTCCTACGCATGGGCCCTGGCTGAATAGGATCGACATAGTTCCTCCTTGGGGTACTAGAGGCCCCATCAGTAATAGTATAACGTTCCGTAGAATATCAGTGGCCGTCAGTAATCATGGGTCATCAACCCCGTATCTCCAGTGGAGCTTCCGGGTCACAAGGAAAAGTGCATCGAAGTCCATACGCTAAGGAATTGTCCTCCCTGCCCAATGCCTACTATGTTGTATCCATAACAATAACCTCTATAACCGCTAAGTCAAACTAGCATACAACCTCTATTAGCGGTTATTCCTATCGCACGGCTTGTATGTACTGGTGGCCAGCCAATCACACACGTCCGTGTTCTACATGCGACACACAACTTTGTGGTACAACGTGTCAAGTCCAATGAATGCAACACACAAGGTGGTCCCTTAAATCTAGGTTTAATGTGTAAAAAAATAATATATACAGGAAATATAAATGAACAGTAAGTTCAACAGGTTATGCCATGTATCACAGTTTATTTTGCATAAAGAAAATAATAAATAATACATGAATATGAGCTAAAATAAATAACAGCAAATGGCAAGGTGTCTTGCCTGAGGTCCTTGTTGTTGAAACCGATAATCCCGTTGGGAACAAAATAGTCACAGGACTACACAAGATAACTCAGACGATGTGACAAACTTCTAAAATAAAAACCAAAAAAAATATTCTGGAAAATTTTGGAAAAAATATATGATGTGTATTTTTCGTCGCATTCTGAAACTTCAAACGGTTCGTGATTCTGATTACTGGTTCTCCCAGAATCTCAAAAACACTAAAACGTGTCAGATTTTGGACCACTGACACTCCAAAATTTTCCAAAAAATTAAGTTCCGAATTTATGAAAATGAACTTTATTCAGAAAATATACGTCAATACGATTCCAACAAAAAAAACTGGAGGTCAAACGGAGTCCAGAGTTGGGAGTTATGGTCACTCGAAGTTGCTACAACCTTTGAAAATTGAGGCTGAATTTATGACGAAAAAAAGAGAGAAATTTTGACAAGGATGGTTTGAAAGATAATTTTATTCATAGATTCGATCGATATATATAATGGCTAGCAATTAGCAAATTATGATAGGATTAGAACTAAATAAGGATGATTATGATTACCAACTAATTTGGATAGGAATTGGATTGGTTTAAATAAGAAACGATCTAATTAATGCTAGATATGATTCAAATAGGATAAAAATTTCTAATGGATATATCTTCCCATAAATTTAAATCAAATAAATTATTAAAAAAATAAATCAATTTGATTGCAATCCTTTAAATGATCACCATAATAACTTTAAGTATTATTTTATATTATCAAATAATTCAAATCATATGAATCCAATCCAAATCAAACTCAACATAATAACTTTAAAATAATATCTAATATTTATCAAATAATTTTAAATCAAATAATAAATAAATTATTTAATCAAATAATATTTTAAATCTAGATTAGACAAATCGTAATGCTCCAATTAGTCATCGTAAGTATTTTAAACAATATTTAAATTATCAACATAATTTAAAGTATAGTTAATAACCATCAAGATAATTTAAATAAATTTAAATATAATCAAATAACTGATTAACATATCAAAATAATACTCGATGTCATCAAATATTATAAAACTTACTTTTATAAATCCAAATCTTTATTTAAAAATAAATAGACAAAAAAAACCTTTATCGCTCAATTTTTTTTAAAAACCAATTTTTAGAAGACCAAAAATAATAAAAATATATTTTATATTTCAAATAAAAAATTCGAGAACATTTTTTTAGAAACATTATTTCAAACCATTAATTTAAAACTAGTTTTTTTTTGGTAACAAAAGTAATCACAAAATATCTTTTACAAAATTTCTACGAAAATTACTTTTAAACACGAAATTAAAATATATAGATATAATTTAAAAATAATAATAATTTCGGGGAGATGAGTTACAAATCTACCCACCTTTGAAAATTTTCGTACTCGAAATTAAGGACTATTAGGATAGACGGACTTGGTTGATCGGTAAAAGGATGGTAAGAATTTGTGATAAGAGAAAATAGATGGAAGAGAAAAGAGAATTTCTTTAATGAGAACATTAATCAATTTGGACTAAAAATAGAAGAAGTGAATGGATATGGCTTGATGTGCACAGACACGATGCACAAACATATTTGTAGATGGAAAAAATTAATGGAACAAAGAATAATGAGCCTCTCCTTATATAGGAGGTGTAAGCTACTATTTGGATAAGGATTATGATAGTTGCAAACCCCTTTTTGATATCTCACTTTTAAATTTTAATCAATTTAAAACCGATTCAATCCAAATCCAAATCCAATCCAATTTAAATCTAATTAAATTTTTAGTTTAAATCAAATGGGATAAATCAAATTTTAAATATTTAACTATTTAAATAAATCCATAAATTCAAATCAAGATTTAAATTGCCACAATAATTTTAAAATATATCTTCCAAAATACTAATAATAATAATTTTAAAAATTACATTACTATTTAAAATAAACTAATAAATAATTACTAAATATATATGTATGTACAAGTAATATTTACATAAATATACTTTTCTAATATACCATTTTATAGGAAAAATTGTTTATTATTATAACTGTATAAATGAAAGACTTTTCATAATTAAAATTATAAACTTGAAAATGATAGCTAAAAATAATTATTATCTATATTACTTCGAAACTATAAAATTAGAAAAAAAATGTTTTTCAAAATATGTACGTTTGCACATATTCGCACTCGTCGAGAAATTACGAAAAACGAAATTTCGCACACGACGTACAATACGACTACGTGACGTACAATACAAAATTTTAAATCAGTATCAAATTTAATAATAAATAAAAAATAGTAGAAATTTAGGGGTTTTTCAAGCTGTTACTCTATTTGGCAATGCGAGCGACTCCTTTGTCATCCCAAACGAGGAACCCACCCTGGACTCCGTTGGAAACTTGGTCGATCCCTCCGACAACTCCTTCTCCCAGCCCAGCGAGACATACAGTTTCGACCCTCCAAATAATATAATGGCAGAAGCATCCTTTAGCAAAATTGCTGGAAAGAAATGGGCTGCCGAAACAACAACCATTTGTACCAGATTCGTCTCCAAGCGGAACAAAAAAAATGTCCCCACAATCTCATTAATGTTAAACATCCTCTCCTAGAATGTCCGTGGCCTGGGAAACAAATCTACTTTAAGACGAGTTTCCAGCCTTCAAAAAATCCACAAGGTCGATATCCTCATTATCCTTAAACCCCAAAATTTTCCCCCAAAAGACTGAAATCTATTCAGCTTCAGCTGAACCTTCCTTCGGCTATTGCCGGTAGCCATGATATCTGGATCCTCGGCTCGGAGGAAATCAACTTTGGGGTCATCCAGGATTCCGGGCAAGCTCTCTCATGTTGGCTCGAACATCCCATGCTCCCTAAGCGCGTTATTATCTCAGCTGTCCATGGCAGCCGTGACATCGTGGACCGGAAGCATCTCTGGAGCGACCTCCTTGATATCCATCACCACAACATCAACACCCACTGGCTTTGTATTGGGGATTTCAATGCGATAACCTGCAGAGAAAAGAAAATTAGTGGCCGCCCCCCACAAACTTTGGCATTGCAAGACTTCAACAGCTTCATCTTCGATGCTTATCTCTCTCCCCTCCAGTTTAACGACAATGCTTTCACCTGGTGCAATATGCAGGAAGGTGATCGGCGTCAATACTCCCGGCTAGACAGGGCCCTCACTAACGTTTACTAGCTCGAAATGGGGACCACCACCAACCTATCCCACCTCAACACCACAGAATTCGACCACGCCCCTCTGCTGGTTGAAATTAAAACCAACCCTAATTCGATCAAAAAGAACTTCTGATTCCTCAACTTATGGACTGAGCACCCCCAATTTTTGGACATCGTTGCAGAAGCCTGGAAGAGGGAGGACTCACACGACCAACTTACTCGGGTCAGCAACAAGCTCAAAGCAACCAGGAAAGCCCTGTCGAGTTGGAGCAAACTTGCCTACGGGGACATTTTCCAAGCCGTTAGGGTTGCAGAGGATGATGTTACTCTCGTCGAAGCCAAGTTCGCTGAGGTACGCACTCCTGAGACCAGGACTGCCCTTAACCTCACTAAAGCCATACACAAATTCAGGATCAAGGTCAATATCGAATTCTGGAAACAGAGACCGAGGTTGAAATAGGACAGCGAGGGGGACAAAACTTGAAATACTTCCATGCCTGCGTCAATTGACGCAGACAGAAGCTCTCGATCCACCAGATTGCTAACGATAAGGGGAATATCTTTTCGGATCAACAGAGCATCCAAGAGGCTGCGGCGGAGTTCTACTCCAAGCTACTTTCCAAAGAGACGGTTACCAGAGACAACTCATTTCTGGACCAAATATCCCTCCTCATCAATGACAGTGACAACGCACAGCTGGAGCGTCCCCCTTCCGTCCTGTAGATGAAAGGCGCGGTGTGGGCTCTGGATGAGTACAGTGTGCCAGCCCGGTCGACTTTTTCGGAGTCTTCTTTCGCACTTGTTGGAACATTATCAAGCAGGACATCACCGAAGCAGCTATTGCTTTTTTTCAAGGTGTTACTTACCCCAAAGCCATATCTAGTGCCAAGCTGATCCTCATTCCCGAAAAAAGCAAACCCGGAGTCTTTTTACGACTTTCGACCCGTCAGTCTGTGCACATTCACCAACAAGATCATCTCCAAAATTATCGCTACCAGAATGGCCGGTATTCTCCCCAAAATTATTTTCGATGAGCAGAGCGGCTTTGTTCGCGGGAGAAACATTCAGGACAATATTATAATGGCCCAAGAGTTAATCACCTGCATGAAGTTTCATGCCAGGGGCCAACATAGCCATCAAACACGACATGGAGAAAGCTTATGACAGACTGGATTGGCAATTTATGATTTGGGTGTTTAAAGTTTTCAGTTTTTGGAAACCTGGACCAACACCGTATGGAGATCCATCAGTAACTCATGGTTTTCTACGGTTATCAATGGTCAAATCGAAGGATTCTTCAAATCCAGACGCGGAGTTAGACAAGGCGACCCTCTTTCCTCCATAGTCTTCATCATTGCCACTGACGCCTTAAGTAGAAACCTTTACCACTTGGTTCGTACTCCGAATTTCCAGCACTATCACACCGCTAGTGGTTGTCCGATCATCACCTACCTAGCTTTTGCTGACGATATTCTCATCTTCTCCTCCGGGAACGTTGGAGCGATGGAAGTGGTCCACAATACACTACAGAGGTACTCGAGGTGCTCCGGCCAGAAAATCAATCCCTCCAAGAGTATTATCTACACCCACCATAACATGAAAAGAGATCAAGCGGTTAATCTATCCAACTTGACATCCTTCGCTGTGGCTCAACCTCCTTTCCACTATCTGTGATGTCCCCTGGTATATAGAAAATCCAACAGTAGCATCTTTGAGGATTTGATTTCTAGAATCAGAAAGAAGCTAGAAGGGTGGCACAACGCCACCTTATCCCTAGGTGGCAAGATGATCCTTATCCAACATCTGCTCACTTCCATCCCCATCCATACCCTTACCGCATGCTCCCCGCCTAAGAAGGTACTCTCTACGATCGAACAGATCTTCTGTGATTTCTTTTGGGGGCATTGCAATGGCCAAGATAAGCATCACTGGGCTAGCTGGGACTCAATGGCTCGTCCTTCAGCTGAGGGGGGCATTGGTTTCACCAAACTCTCCAATATCGTCAAAGCTTTCTCTATGAAATTATGGTGGAAGCTCCGTACTAGCAACAACTTATGGACCAGATTTATGAAGGCCAGGTACTTCAAGCATATTCACCCGTCTGTGGCCATCCACAATAGAGATCCTCGGCGGCGTGGCATCGGATCCTTATCGGGCGAGACCTCGTCGAGCCAGTGATGAGACTTCAACTGGTGGATGGTAAATCTGATCCATTCCTGGAGCGATGGGTCGGGGACAACTTTATACCGAACATCAAGGAGACCCCGAGACACAGCAGGATCAGAGACTTGTGGAATCCCACTAGCAATGACTGGGACTGGGACAAGATCCGTGCTTGGTCCGGCAACGAAGTAGCAGAAAGCTTACTTATTAGCAGCTTGACTCTCGGCTGCGTTGCCGATGAGTTGCGATGGTCGATCGAGGCTTCGGGAGTTTTCTCGGTTAGATCGACGCGCACTACCATCCAAGGGATAGGGACGCAGCACACCACCATCGCTCCCTACTGGCATACTTGTATCCCTAAGAAATGGTCTTTCCCTATATAGAGAGCCATTCGTAAGAAACTTCCCACAGACGATATTCTCAACACTATTAGGATTAGTTTAGCTTCCGTATGCACTTACTGCTCAGATCGTCAGACTGAGACGATAGACCATATCTTCTGCTAAGAGAACCTATCAGGCAATATCTGGAGGACTCTCAATCGGCTCTGCAGTATCGACCCGAGCGGCGGACGCTTCCACGATCTTACGGTCTCCTGGGCATCTGCTTCCTATGGCCATCAGATCGTTGTAGCGGCCGCGACGTGGGTGATTTGGAAGAAACGCAACAAAGCAATTTACGAAGGTCACCAATTCACCACAGACCAACTATTACGAGAATTGTTCCGCTAATGTCGTAAACGGAGCACCTTGTGCTCCCACAGCCCGAAGGATTTCTGGTCTGCTCTCCTATCCTAGCCCAGTTGTTTGGGTTGTTTTGTCCTCCCTTTTGTTTCTTGTTGGTATACTTGTATAGGCTTTCTCATTTTGCGCCTTGTACTTGCTCGGGCTTCGACTTTTTGAGCCTTGATTAATAAAATAGAGGGGTTTTCCAAAAATAATAATATATATATATATATATAATATATTATATATATATAATAATATATATATATATATTTATATATATATTTTTATATATATATATAATATATAATATATATATATATATATTTTTATATAATATATATATATATATATTATATATATATATATATAATTATATATATTTTATATATATATTTTTATATATATATATATATATAGATATATATATATATATATTTTTTATATATTATAATATATATAAATATATATATATATTTATTATTTTTTATATATATATATTTTATATATATATATAAAAAAAAAAAAAATATATATAATATATATATATATATATAATATATATATAAAAATATATATATATATATATTAATATTACACACACACACAAAGAATATATATATATATATAATATATAATATATATATAATATATATATATATATATATATATATATATAATATATATATATAATAAAAAAAATATATTATATATATATTTTTTTTATATATATATATATATAAATATATATATATATATATATATATATATATATATATATATATATAATATATATAGATATATATATATGAATAGATTCGCGGATGCAAGCTCCCCCTCCTCTCCCCCCATTCCCTCAACGCCCCTCCACGCTTCCATGGAAGCTTGACGCAGGCTACTCCCGCCGTCCGCCCCCGACGACGGGGCCAGGTTCGTTCAGCTCTGGCGATTCTCCACCCCCTGCACCCGTACCTTCCCCGGCACAGGGCTAGTAGCGCGTCTACCGCCCGCAAGTCACGCGTCAGATTGTTCCATCCTGACCCCGGCTTGGATCCCAGCTCAACTATCTATGGTGGGCCTCTCCTCTGTCGGGATCACCTCGAAGCTTCGGTGGTCGCCCTCGGCCAGCGACCAGGCCGCTACTCCCATCGTTGTCGGATCCCCGTCCCATTCGGCTGCTCCGCCTTGCACTCCCGAAGGAGCTCATCCCCCCTCGGCCTCCCTCCACTGTCTAGCCCCTCCTCTCTAGTGGCCAACGCCCTCGGCGGCATCATGCGGCCCTAGCCTCCAGAGGGGCCTCGTGGACTCCATCGCCTGGAACACCGGGCTTTTTCCGCTTGGTTCAAATTTAAATTTTGCAAATTCGAATCTCCCGCCAGTGCATGCGCCCCCTCCCCTCCAGGGGGCCATGCGCCCAACCCCCGCCGTCTCGCTTATGCGCCCTCCTGTTGGTGGGATAGATATCGAGTTCAATGATGCATTACTAGCAGAAATCCTTAGTGTTCCAAATGAAGGTGCCCCGCTCGATGACATCATTGACTTCGATTTTCCCGAGGGTATGACTCATGTTAGTTTCAAGAATGAGCTTTGTGCGCCCGTACGTGCTTGTCCTGAAAAGTTCAAGGCCAATAACTTGAACTTGTTTAACTGCGAGTTATATCGCATCATCTATTGCACTATACTTTTCAAATCTACTTCAAAAGTTGATGTCACTGCACTCGAACTTTCTGCCCTATATCACATTCTTAAGGGGATTCCTTTTTATGCCCCTAAGACTATCATTCAGATGATGGGTAGATGTCGCAGATTCTTATGCGATGCTTATCCCACGCATCTTTCAGCATTTTGACATAGACTTATCCACTTGTGCTCTGGA
Organism: Iris pallida; assembly: GCA_029216955.1. Taxonomy (NCBI): domain Eukaryota; kingdom Viridiplantae; phylum Streptophyta; class Magnoliopsida; order Asparagales; family Iridaceae; genus Iris; species Iris pallida. The sequence continues at coordinate 1,671,870 of JANAVB010040620.1, forward strand.
CCCTGAGCCCAAGTTCTTCAAGCTTTCTCGTCGTAGCATTGCCACTGCTCCTCCACCTCCTGCACCTGCTCCTACTGCACATGCTCCTACTGCACATGTTCCTCCTCAGTCTTACCCTATGACCTTTGAGGGTATTCATCAGCACCTATCGTATCTGCAAACGTTCTTTGTTGACACTTCCAGGGAACATGAGTTTCGTGACATGACTCGGTTCCAGGGTATTGCCAACTTATTTGCCGACCTCAGATTTGCACAGACAAGTCATTCTGCCAGCTCTCTTCCTAGAGACCCTTATGTATCTGGTTACCGTATTGATGATGAGGCAGTCCATGTAGAAGCATGAAAAAGAAGAGAAGAATGATCCATGCGGCCAAAGAGTCTCATGCGGCTCGGAAGTCTCATGCGGCTCAAACATACAAGTAGCTCAAGTAAACTCTATGCGGCCGAGAGAGAGGCCACGTGGCCAACAGAATAGCTGTGCCTAACATCTAGACGCATTTAATGCTCTGACAACTGACAGCTCTGACGGCTGTCAGCCCTAACATAAAGTCGTCATAATGACTGACACGAAAAAGCACTATCGTCCTAGGAAATGAGGAAAATCTTCACAAATGTGGCGCTGTCCACCAAACTTTGAGGCAAATCTATGCGGCCAGACAAGACAAAGTCCATGCGGCCAGAACAGTGAGGCCCATGCGGCCCGGCCATGAAGATACCCATACAGCTCGGTCATGAAGACTCTCATGCGGCTCGGCCATGAAGACCCCCATACGGCTCGGTCATGAATATATTCATGCGACTCGGTCATGACAACCTTCATACGGTTCAAAGTACAGAGACTCTTCATGCGGCTCGGTCATGAACTCTTTCATGCGGCTCGGTCATGACAACCCTCATGCGGCCCAAACATCGACACTCCTCATGCGGCTCAACGTTGATGATAGGACACGTGTCCTAAAGTCAATAAAATCTTGGGCCAAATCCCAATAATCTGGGACACGTGGCAGAAGAATGAATTAAATTTATTCATTAAGATTCGCAGATGTCAGCAAATCATCATGACGAAGATTTATTGCAATCAGCATTAATTGTTGATGGGATTTGGCATAATCCATGTTAATGGCCCAGATCTTTCACGTTCAAGACGAATGGTCCAGATTGGTTAATCATCAGGCCGCCGCCACTTGGAGAGTGGACAATCATCCAAACCCTAATGATGTCCCCCACTCTTATAAATAGCAAGGTGTCATTCCCTTGCGAAGAGATACAGAGAGGCTCCCCCGATAATTAGAGAAAAAACACAAAGAGATCAATCCAGAGAGAGAGAGAAGCCAGGAGAGCAGTACGAGGAGAGCAAGAAGAGTGATTCTTCGTCAACGCCAAGCAGATCTTCCCCGAGCCAAGGCTGCATACCGATTGTCCAAGGAGTAAGGCAGAGCGGCCGTCGCTTTTTTCGAGCCTCTATCGTCACCCCCCAGAATCTAAAATAAACAATTGTACTTAGTCTGCTGTACCTAGGTTTTCGTCCCTAGGCTTTCTTTGTACAAGCGAGTTTGTAACGTGAAGTAAAAGTCCAGTCCTCCGATAATTGTTCTGCTCTTTTATATTTCATGGCAAACACGATAGCGACCCTGCTGGGACAAACTTCTCCACGGCTGAGGAGTTGGTGACGCAATCGGATGCAGCCAAACTTGGCTCCACTCAACAGATGTTGGTCGCCCGGTTCGACCAACAGGTGTTTGAAGAAATGCTCTCCGACAAGAGCACTGGCCAAGTCCAAAAACGAGCCCGCACAAAGAAGGCCCGCAAGGAGTGGAGACCCAGATCATTCGCTCCTACTGAAGCTCTTGCAGAGATACCCTCTGTTGCTCAAGACGGCGAGGAAGACTCTCCTGCGGCCCCACTTCAGACCGTAGACGACTCTGCTATCCCCAAGTTCGGTAGAAGAAAACACTATGATGCTGGACTTGCAGGGGCAAAGAGGAACTCTATGCGATCCGAGCCGCATAAGGGTGCTAGCCGCATGGAGAAAGCTCGTGCGGCCATATCCGCCAGCCGCATGAAACATATGGGTGCTAGCCGCATGGAAAAAGCTCCAGCGGCTACATCCGCCAGCCGCATGAAAAAAATCCATACGGCTACATCTGTCAGCCGCATAGCTTATGCGGCTACAGCTGCCAACCACATGGATGAAACTTATGCGATCACTGAAGTCAATCGCTTGCAGAAAACCCATGCGGCCACAATTGCCAATCGTATGCGGCCAGCCTGCACGGTCGTGACTCCTAGTCGCACAAGAACAACTCATCCAGCAGCTAAAGACAGCCGCATGCAGACAGCCTGCACGGTTTCCAATCCTAGCCGCATAGCGTCTGTTCTACGCTTCTCTCGATCAGTCTTCGACCGTCTCTCATGCGGTCCTAACCCTGATGATTCTCTGGATGATAAGCCAGACTCCGGGGAATTCAACTTGGACTCTTCCTATTACACACCCACAAGTGCTAAAAGGAAGAAGTCTAGGGCAGCGCGGGCTCACCAAGCCCAGTTAGCTGCCCCAACCTCTGACCATCAGGGCGTTCCGCTGATTATCACGCGGGCCTCTGATGGGAAGTTGTACAGAACTACTCGAATCCAGTCCCCGGCGGCGAAAGGACAAAGTGGTTCCTCTGACCTGCGTGAGGCTATCCTCCATAAACGCAAGGAAAGAGAAGGGGTCTCGATGTGTAAAGAGTTCTCACACGGACGTCACTGCACCCAGATCATCGTCAACTGCTGTTGCAACAACGCGGCAGTAAAAGAAGGCCGGCCGTCCGTCTTCCAAAGGCTACAGTACCAGAGCTCAGAGGACGAGGCGCCTCCAGTTGTCTCTTGCAACTCTACTCATAAAAACCCCGCCGAGGGGAGAGGAAAGAAGACATGTATCTCCAGTCCAAAAATATCAACCGCTATAGCCAAATGGCTTTCTTCTAAACAGTTGACCGCCACCGGAGTTTTCCAAAACACCCGTTCAAAAACGAAATCTGCTACAATGGGAGATTCATCATCCACATCGCTGGGGGTCGTAGGAACTGGGGGTAGCACTCCTCCGAACATCCACGACAATCCGGTGTTCCAAGGAGACGAGCCCGGGGAAACAACTCTTCCATTAGGTACAACAGATGCTGATGTCCCGAGGACATCCATGAATCTCAAGATGAAGCAAGCTCCGAAGCTGGGGGTACTATTCCCTCCAAGTCCGAACACGAAGAGAACATTCCCACATACCCCCGATGACTTCTCGGTACATGGGTATGACTCGGAGGGTACATCCTCCACCGTTCCTTCCATCACTCCTCATGTAAGGACGGTGTTCATGACGGACAGCAATCAAGGTGGTTCCAGTGATCGCCAACGCATCGACACTTTGGAGGCCATACTGCAGGCCTTGGTCAAGTCTGTGGATAAAATCAAAGCAGCTCTTCCGACTCTACAAGGAAGGACGCCTGGCCAAACAAGCACGGGTCCCACGGTCAATACGGACTCAAACTCAGCGGCACCAAACCCGGGCAATAATCATCCCAAAATAACAGCCCCTACCACGACAGATGAGGCCAGAGAAGTAAGAAGAGAGGTTCAGGAGCTCCGAGCCATGTTCCATGCCCGAAAAAATGCTCAAGACCTCAGAATGCGGCAACCATACCCTGCTGAATGGAGGGATGTTCCATTCCCACAAAGATATAAGCCGTTCAATATCAACCCATATGATGGCAAGACCTCAGCAAGTCGGTACATCACTTACTTCGAGGTCACCACCGACCATCTGCCCCATGATGATGCTATCCTCACGCGATTATTCATTGGGGCATTGGAAGGAGTCGCCTTCGACTGGTACCGCAACCTGTCAGACAACTGCATCCACTCCTTTGCTGGCTTCAAGCGCTTGTTCTTGGAGAGATTCTACGAGGTAGGATAGGACGTCACAATGTCTACCCTCATGGACGTCGTCCAAGGAGAGAAAGAGCTGACGAAGAATTATATTGAGCGGTTTCGTCAAACCGTAATGAAGTTACCGTCTGGTAATCCGGATTCCTCCTTGATTGAAATTTGCCAAAAGAGATTGCTCCCAACAATCAGTCTCTGGATGGGCGAGAGTCAATTCAAGAACTGGAAGGCATTTATCATCAGTGCTACAAGTGCCAAAGAACGGTTGAAGAAGGCTCGCCAACTGGGGTTGCACATCTCGGAGGGAGAGAACAAGGGCAAGCGTCCCAACACCAACAACGACAATGGGGGTTGCCCCTCCAATAATCGGGACAGCAGAGGAAAGCAGGCTATGGTGACCGATACGGCGCAGAAACCTGAGCCAAAGCCGGCAGACAAATAATGGCCGCAAATCACTTACTCCTTCGAAGACGGTTACGTCAAGCCCATCTTGGACATGCTCATACAAGGGGACAGAATTCAGCTTCCTCCACCAAGACGGGAACCGTGGTCGGCAGAGATGGAGAATCCAAAGTACTGCCATTATCATCGCTACATCCATCATGCTACACATGACTGCTACCAGCTGAAACGGTATATCCAAAACCTCATCGATTCGAACGCTTTGGCCATCGATTTCGAAGAGGTAACGGTGGCAGCCAATATGGTGTCGGTACAATTCGGCAGCTTCTCTCCGACGGAAACTCAGACGGGGTGGTCTCCATCCCTCTGGCGATAATGGAGATTACCAATCTCCCACCTCCCCGAGATCGGGCTGCTGGTCTAGTATCCCTCACCACATCACGAGGGAAGGTCATGTGGATCCATCCAGACTTGGTATCGGAAGTGACTCGGCCCACATCGTCTTCTATCTGCAAGAAAAAGAATAGAAAAGTCAGGACCTGCCACACAATCTCGGCAGACATCGAGGAAACTACAGCCGTCGTCACACGGTCTGGGGTGCAATCCTAACCTGTGGTTGACAATCCAGCTGAAAATCATCAACCCACTACAACTGATGCTCCGGGACCGGCTCAGCCTTCGACGACCGACAAGCCTAGGCCGAGGAAGACTCGCTTCGACAAATCCCTCCGAAAAGAGGCAGCCCAAGGACTAGAGAGGCCCTACAACCTTGACATCTTAGCGCAAGTAGCTAACACCGACCAAGTTGTCACTGTACGAACTCCTAAGGCTCTCCAAGGATGTTCGTATTGCATTGAGCGAAGCACTCCAAAATGTCGATGCCTATCTGGCTCAATCCAACCTCACCGGGGAGGACTCACCTGTGGATCTCCAGGATAGTGCCTACACTGGCGCAATGCCAAACATCGTCTTCACTCCGCAAAATATGCTCATCAAAACTAATCTGCACGATCGCCCACTATACTATACTGGATACATCGGCGACGTAAAGGTGGATCGGATGCACATTGATCCTGGCTCTTCCATAAGCATCATCCCGAAGGGTCTGCTACATCATCTTCGCATCCCAATGCACCGCCTGACGCCTACAAACACCGCCATCAGTGGTTTCAATTCGGGCAGGAGCTACCATATTAGGAAGATTCGTCTGAAGTGTCAAATTGGCGACCTCCAATCCGAAGTCACCTGCTACGTCATAGATGCAGACACTTCTTACAACATCCTCTTGGGGCGCCCGTGGATACACGATTATATGATCGTGCCTTCCACGCTGCACCAGTGCTTCAAATATGTTGACAAACACGGCTTCATGAGGACGGAATTTGCTGATATCGATACCTTCAAAGGGGTCGAATCTTACTACTCAGACTCCTGCCTGTACGAAAAATCGAACAAGCATCTTGGTGAAGGAGATGTACAAGCTAGTACCGAGACAGCCACAGGATCAGAAGAGCCTCTGACGATCCACATCCAAGCTCGCAAATTAGGCAGGTCTGCACCCCTTACCGCCACTCTGCGTAAGGACTCAATCAGCCTCTCGACACAAGAAGAGCAGATGATAATCCGGCTGCCAAGGTCGGGCCAGGTGCCAAGATCCACAATGGGGCCACTGACAATCAGACTGCCAAGAGTCGGTCAGCCCCAAACGGAGTAGCTCAATCCCTCCGACAAGCCACTGACGATACACCTTCCCAAGAAGGGTCGCCACCCCCGATGCAAGGTCTGACACTTCCAGCGAACCAGCCACTCCCCGCCCCACAGCAAGTACCAAATTGGGGGTCGCTAGTCTGCCAACAACTCCATGCTCGGCACCATCAGCTGAACCGCTGACGATCAAGCTCCCCAGGTCGTCCTCTCAGTCTTCATTCACACAGGGGGTAGTCGAAGAGGAATCGGAGCTGGCCAAGTATGTGGCTGCCCAAACTGATGTTCCCTCCGCAGATGATGTAATCCCTCTAGAAAAGATACCTTACTTCATCAATAAAGGGTTATCTTTGAACAACCTCGAGCTTAATAAGCTTTGTACAATGTACACTATGGAACACGGTATAGGTACTCACCTACACACACAAGTGACAAATGTCTACACCACAATCCAGCTTACTCCAGCAGAAGACGCTTATCGAATAGTCGAGGGAGGGGACCATCCAATCATCTTCGGCCGAAGGACGATCGCATCCCTTTACCATAGAAGAAGTCGACCTTGGATCGGATGCCGGGAGACTACCTCTATATCTTTATAGCCCCAATCTAAATATCTCATGCAGAAACAGGGGTATGATCTGGAAACGACGTCGGGCTTGAATTACGGTACTGGACGACGATTACCTTTGAAGCCACCGGTCCCGGCTGGCAAACCACGGGACTACTATAGCAAGACTCGATGTGGATTAGGGTATGTGACACCCACGACGACCCCTGAAAGTTCAGATGAAGAATGCGACTGGCATTCACATTCGACCGGGTCACCAACTTCTGACTCAGATACCACATCGGAGACGTTCAGACAAGTCCTGTCAGTCAACATGGCATTCGCCGACGCTTATGAAGAAGATAAAGACATTCCGGAAATTCTCGAGCTAGAGCCGTGGGCCCAACAGCTAGATGAACAATGGAAAAGTTTCGAGCAAAGAGAACCTCCCACTGAGGATGAGGTATACAAGTTAATCTTGGTAATGAAGCCTCCCCGAAACCAATCTTCATCAGCCAGAGTCTGACAGATGAAGAGCGAGAGTCGCTGCTCCAACTCGTCAAAGAATATATCGATGTGTTCGCCTGGAGCTATGAAGATATGCCAGGATTGGACCCCGAGATCGTACTTCACAAACTCAATATTCGTCCGGATGCAAAACCTGTCAAGCAACAACAACGACGGTTTCGCCCCGATGTCATGAATGCTATTGAAGCCGAGGTCAACAAACTGATAGCCAGCGGCTTCATTCGCGAAGAGCAGCATCCAGACTGGGTAGCCAACATCGTACCAGTTCTCAAGAAGAACGGAAGATCCGAATATGCATTGACTTTCGAAATCTGAATGAGGCATGCCCTAAAGATAAATTCCCTCTCCCTATCACGGATATCATGATCGACAACACTGCGGCTTCGAACGTATCCTTCATGGATGGCTTCTCAGGATACAACCAGATCAAGATGTTCCCCGACGACGAAATACACATCATTCCGAACACCAATTGGTACATATTGCTACACCGTTATGCCTTCGGTTTAAGGAATGCTGGCGCCACTTACCAGAGAGCTATGAGCGTCATCTTTAGAGACCACTTGCACAAGACAGTGGAGTGCTACGTCGACGACATCGCCGTCAAAAGCCGTTCGAAGGAAGATCATCTGCAAGATCTCCGGACAGTGTTCGACCTGATGCGAGCACACAACTTAAAGATGAACCCTACTAAATCATTCTTGGGTGTCTCCAGCGGGAAATTCCTGGGTTTCGTCATCACTTCTCAGGGCATTCACATCGACCCCGAGAAAACAAAGGCAATCATGGAGATGGGTCCCCCGAGAAATCTCCGCGAACTCCGAGGCCTTCAAGGCAGGCTAGCTTACATCAGGAGATTCATCTCTAATCTCTCGGACGATGTCAACCATTCACCCATCCATGAAGAAGAGTCTCTTTCGTATGGGATGAGGAATGCCAGCGCGCTTTCGACAGCATCAAAGAATACTTGTCGAACCCTCCAGTCCTGGTAGCTTCCATTGCTGGGAAGCCATTCCTGCTCTATGTGCGAGCTATAGAACATTCTCTTGGTGCCCTATTGGCACAGAACAATGATGCGGGCCACGAAAAGCTATATACTACCTCAGTCGGAAGATGATCGGGCCTGAATACCGATACACGGCCGTAGAGAAGGAATGCCTTGCTCTCGTGTTCGCAATCCAGACGCGACACTACGTCACGGGACAAACCATCCACGTGATATCGCGGATCAACCCCCTCAGGGTCCTCATGACCAAACCTGGGGCACTCAGCTCTCGCCTTGCTACCTGGGCGATATTACTATCACCATACCACATGATCTTCGTCCCGCAAAAGGCTGTTAAAGGCCAGGCTCTGGCAGACTTTCTAGCAGCCCATCCAGGTTCGAGACGACTAGGGTATATAAAGAAATACCGGATGAGGTCACCAGTTCAAATGCAGTCTCCCATGATGCCATCTGGCGAATGTTCTTCGACGGCGCTTCAAGAACTGGACCCAAAGGCAACATCGTCGCTGGAGTTGGAGTGGTGCTGATTTCTCCCTCCGGCTTGGTGATCATCGGGCCTACTCACTCACAGAACCCTGTTAAATAATGTGGCCGAATACAATGCCTTGGTCATTGGCCTCCGGCTTGCGAAGGAGCTGGGGGTAGAGTATCTTGAAGCATACGGCGACTCACAGTTAATCGTCAATCAGATCCGGGGGCGTACGAGGTCCGCCACGAAGACATGATCCCGTATATCGAATAGCAATCGACATCATCTCGTCTTGGGAGGATTCTTCATAGAACATGTTCCCAGACTCCAGAACATTGAGGCTGATGCCCTAGCTGGTTTGGCCGCTTCCCTAGCTGTGCCAAATTACGCTCGTCATCAGGTCGACATAATAGGCCGTGAACTGGTCTGTCCAAAGGATAACGTTCAATGCATGGAAAGCTACTCCGCCCTTGCGGTCGACGAAGCACCAGACTGGAGACAGCCGTTCATCGACTTCGTAGTATACGACATCCTGCCTGAGAATCCGAAGGAAGCTACTTCTATCAGAAGACGTTCTTCAGATTTTTCTACGATACGGAGACGAAAATGCTGTATCGCCGATCCTATGATGGTTTACTACTTCGGTGTCTATCAAATACAGAAGCCAAGGAAGCCGTGCGAGGCCCATGATGGTGTCTGGAGCCCATCAACCTGGCCCAAAACTACAAGACCGCCTTCGCCGAATGGGCTATTACTGGCCCACGATGGTGGCAGACGCAATAGATTACGTACGAAAGTGCAAAGCCTGCCAAATCCATGCCGACTTCATCCACCAGCCATCTGAATTCCTACATCCGACTGTGGCCTCCTGGCCATTTGAAGCATGGGGTATGGACATCGTCGGCCCAATTACCCCGCCTTCGTCCAGAGGACACCGATTCATACTCGCGATCACCGATTACTTCTCCAAATGGGCGGAAGCCATCCCATTGGCTGAGGTGAAAACTTCAAACGATCAGCTTCTTAAGCATCATGTCATCTACCGCTTTGGACTACCCGAAGATCATTCACGACAATGGGCCACAGTTCGCAAGCCACGCATTTTATCGGTTCTGCGACAAGCACCGAATTCAGAACATTGCTTCGACACCCTACAACCCAGCAGCCAATGGGTTAGCAGAAGCATTCAACAAAACCATAATCAAGGTACTCAAAAAATTCATGTCATCCAACAAGCGCGATTGGAATGAGAAGCTCGACAAATGCTTATGGGCGTATCACACCACAGTTCGAACAGCCACCGGGAATACACCATTCTCCCTGGTGTACGGGAGCGAGGCATTCTTCCATTAGAGACTCAGATCCCCTCACTTCGCGTCTCCCTCACACATCAGTTGACGATAGACAAAAACCACCATCGCCGACTACAGGAATTGGAGGCCCTAGACGAGAAACGTCTGTTAGCTCAACAGCGAATCGAACTATATCAGGCCAGAATCTCTGGAGCTTTCAACAAGAAGGTCAAGGTCAGAACATTCCAAGTAGGCGATCTCGTTCTAGCGGTTCGGAGGCCGATGGTTATGACACATAAAACCGCCGGTAAATTCCAACCAAAATGGGAAGGCCCGTTCATCATCAAGGCCGTATTCAACGGTGCCTACCGCCTCGCAAAGTAAAATAGAGACTTGCTCATGTTATCCATCAACGGCAAGTTTCTGAAGAAGTATTATGTCTGAAACAAAATCCTCAAGACATCTCAGAGTGTCGAGTCATGTACCTCCCTGTACCACTGAACTTATATTCTGGTTCCATGCATTCGAGTCACGTGCTGCTGGTACCTCTGAACTCATTCCCCATATTTTACAAACATCCGAGTCACGTGCCTGCTGGTACCTCTGAACTCATTCCTTGCATTTTCCTGATCAACGAGTTACGTACCCGCTCGTACCGCTAAACTCACTCTCACCACTCTCTAGATTCCCGAGTCATGTACCCTCTCGTGCCGCTGAACTCACATCCACAACATCTAAGAATATCGAGTATACCCGCTGGTGCCCCTGAACTCACATCCCGGTCACTCTTTCAAATAGTAAGTCATGTATGATCATACCTCTGAACTTTCTTCCTGTAAGAGATCCTCCCTCATGATCCACTACCCGCACTCTCAGTGCACAAAAAAGGGTAACGGGTCCACAAACTCCCAAAACGACCATGTCGATGCTACCTCTGAGTCGTTCCATTTCCGCCAAAAACAAATCACCCCTACATAAAACTTCCATGTCCTCATTACCTCTGAGTCGTTTTATGTACCCACTCTTCATTGAGCCCACTCCTACCATGTCCTCATTACCTCTGAGTGGGAAGGCTCCGTAGAAGAAACCTTCATAATTGCTATGTCCTCATTACCTTTGAGTAAGTATGTCGGTTCCTTTTCAACCTGTTATCTGTACCCCAACCAGAGTACGACAAGGATAATAGGTCCACAAATCCTCTGTTGACCACAAATATCCTCTGTTGACCACAAATGTCCTCTGTTGACCACAAATGTCCTCTGTTGACCACAAACGTCCTCTGTTGACCACAAATGTCCTCTGTTGACTACAAATGTCCTTGTTGACCACAGATGTCTTTGATGACCACAAATGTCCTCAGTCGACCACAGATGCTGTACTGGATCTCCAGTACACGTCCATCCCTTCCCTATCATGCTGGGAGCCCAGTTGCTCCTTGGCGTCTTCCGAATACCAAAAACTTCTATAGCTGTCTTATCGCAAAGTTGTTCTAGGTATTCCTCTCCAAAACTTTACTCGTACCTAAAACCAAGGTACGCCCAGGGTAACAGGTCCACAAATAATCCTCCAGCAGGTCCAATTCCACAAATACCACAAGTACAAAAAAAGAAGATGAGTTGAAACATGCTCATTTATTCAAAATTCAAAGTGACATCATTTGGGATCTCATCCCTTACAAAATGAAGACGAAAAGAAAAAAAAGACAACAAAAGAAAAACAAAAACTGATTACTGCTCCGGGGCACATAATGCCATGAGACGGTCCGTCAGCAAGGCAACCGACCGCTCAAGCCTCTGTTTAGCTCGACGCTCCGCTCTTGCTCAGTACCGCCGCATCCCAGATGAGCATGAGCTTGCCAGGTGTCCTCGAATTTCTTGAAAGCCCGCTCCAGGTTGACAGAAGATCGGGAAACCCTCTCGGCCTCCCGAGCAATCGACTCCTGTTCCCACGAGCAGCCCCCAGCTCTGACTCTAAGAAGGCCAACTCCCTCTGAAGTACGAGAATCCGCTCCTTCGTATCAGCTATCCACGAGAAGTAGACTCTTTCCGAGCCCTACAAGCCTGACTTCGACGACCCAGCCTGTCATACGAAGCGGAGAACTTGTCAAGGTCCCCCTGCACAACTGGCCCGACAGTATCTCGAGCAAGCTTGATCCTATCCCGAGCAGCAATGAGGAAGCCCCGCTTCGTTCAATCGCAGCAGGCAAGCCAGCCTGCCGTATCGCCAGCAATTGGGTCACGAGCTGATCAGCCTCTGCCAACTTGGGCTCCAGGAGCGAGCCAACCCCACCCCGCCAGAAGAGCCTTCAAAGTGTTAATCTGACCCCGAGCGCCCCACAGAGATAGAGAAAAAGGATCCTCCGTTCTACGGCAGCATCTACGCCCCTCTTTAAATGGCGATAGAAGCTGTCGACCACATCCTGCGTTACCTCGTCCAGAGCCTCCGAAGAAGCCGGTCAACGGGAGTGTAGCTGGCAACGCTAAAGAAGATGTAACAGAATCTGCCGCTCCTGCCACAAGGGAAACAAACTCCGTACGGAAGGACGCATGAACAGCGGCCAACTCTCTTCAGCAGCCCGTAGAACTTGAATGCTCAGGGTCGAGAGGTCAATCTCCGAAGCCGTATAAGCAGCAGAGGATGAGGCGGAGACCGCCAGCTCCATTCCCATCTGCCCGGAGCTGGCGGGAGGCCCTCGACATGAGACGGTGAAGGAGAGAAACGCTCCTTTCCCCAGATCGCGGCAGGCCGAGCCTTCCCCAAGAACATCGAGGTAGGAAGTAAAGGGTAGGACCTGTAGGCCAAGACAACCATGAATCGATTTGACCCGGAGGATATGTTGATAGAGCAAATAAGCCCCCTCACTAGTCAATATTTGGCTTATCTTACCAGGAAGAGTGTGGAGGCTGAGGTTCGCCTACAGCCACCGTAGCCTCTTCACCAGCAGCCTCCGAGTTGAATATGATAGGCTCCTCCGCCCCAGCACCCTCGGGAGGGGATGCGACGAGATCGGTGTCGCCTTGCGGAAATTCAGCAATCGGAGACAGGCCCGAGGGAACCTTCGTCATCCCGGACTGGGGCCTCAGCAACTTGGGAGTCCTCAGCCGCGCTGAGAGAGCCCCGCAGAGAGGATCGCGGCACACATGCCACTAATCAAAGCAGCAAGGGCCGGATCAACCTCAGGTGCGTCAGACGCCTACGAAGAAAAATGATTAGCTCATATCTCCAAGAAAAAAGAAGAAAACCACAACAAGGAGATAGCTCAACTTAGTCTTACCTCCGGAACATCGTTAGCACCTTCACCCCTCTCCGTAATAAGTAGCCTACGAGGTCTAACGGCGGCTCTTTTCACAGAAAAGGTCGTTCGGCCGTCAGAAGACTCACATCTGACTCGTTTACGTGAAGGACCAGGCACAGCAGCCGGTTGCCCTTCCCCTACTACTTCCTCTGGTGTAGCAAACGACGGATCCTCGCCAATTCGTCTGGTGGGCAAGCGGTTGATCCGCTACTTCTTCACCCCCAGAAGAAAGAGAGTCTTGCTATCATGGTCGTATCCTCAGCCGCCTCGGAAGGTTCTGATTCAGGGAGAGGAGTCTGGAGCTAGCTGCTTTCTAGCCTTAGCACCCTTGGGCTTTTCCTGTAAACCGGTACCCACGATGAAACTGGTACTCGGATCGAAATTGACAGGAGGCTTGTTCGCCATAACATGATACAAGGCAGCCACGTACAAAATTTCCTCGGCACCTTAGTATCGGGGACTGAGAAGCTGGCCGATGATAGGCGTCATAATAAATCTATGCCCTGGCACCATCAAGAACGCTACCTTCAAAGCCCAAGCAAGGGCTGGGACAGTCGAGGAATAACTGACTATAGCCAAATTGGCAGGAAAATCTACTAGGCAGGTAGGGCTCCAAGTACACATTATTGCGGTTACGATAAACCAGATGCGGGGCGGATGTGCAGCCAGGTGAGCATCTTCGTAGACAGAAAGTGAGGAGGAGGTACCATCAAGGTGTACATCTCTCATTTCCTCATCAGAAAAATGGAACAGACACAAAAAGCCACACCCATCCACCCTCGCCAGCGCCTCCGACAAGCTGGCATAGTACTGTATTTCCAATGGTGGTGATGGCATTTGAAAAGGAAGGCGTCTTCATCTGTAGCATCTTCCGCCGTTCCAGATCCCATCAAAGATTTGTAGTACATCAACAACCACCCCATCAAATAGTGGTAAGCAGCTCTATGCGCTCAAAGTCCACGTCTTCTTGCGGGCAATGACCTTGGACGAGAATGTACGAAGACCATGGTGTATGCTACATACCATAGCCGGAGAAGAGCCAGTCTAACTCCAAATACCAATTTAACGGCAGAGAATGAAGTGGCGGCTAATCCTCTCGATGGAACCTGCCCCCCTGAGACTACGCAGTTCCGTAGCCATATCATCAAGAATCCAGCCAGGAGCGCTTTCTCGGACATCTGCCTGGTACCGTAGTAAAAATAGCTAAGAGAGTCAGTTTGACTCCCGAATATGTCGCTACTGGACCGCGACTTCTTGACGCCCAACATCAGGTCCTTTATCTCTCCCTGGGTTTGAGGGGTTCGAGGAATAACCTCGCCAGAAGGCCAACTTTAAAAAGATAATTGACCCATGATGTGGTGTGGGAGCGTTCCCTTCGGAGCTATCTTCCTTTTTTATAGCCACCTGGTGACAAGTACTAAGATGGCATAGCAACTCCTGGTACACCGCCACAAAACCTGGGTATCGTCGGTTCAGGTCCTGAACTCCTCATTCGACGGGGTGTACACCTCAAAAGGCTCGTCCCCCATGGAAGCTTGGAGACAGCATACATCTCATGGAGAGCGAGCCCCAACTCCCTCCGGGGGCGAAGAACGTCCCTGTTCGCCGGTTATATCTCCAGGAGCGCCATGAATAATGGCTTATTGATAGGAAGCCCGTGACAGGTGCCCCGGATGGCATGATAGAGGCCTACCTCCCGCAGGAATGTCCCGTAGGTCTGCAAACCCAAGTGGTCAAGTGAGCCCACATAGAAGTGGGGTTTATCCAGTTCACCAATGCCAATCTACCAACGGGATAAGATTTTTTGCGAACAAGCCGATTCAGAAAGTATCAGCTAGAGTGAATGTGAAGTTCGGACCATATACGTTCATAAAAGTGCCTGGGGCCAGTCCCATCATGTACCGGCTGACGGAATCCTTACCCGCGTACGCTGACCCAATGTTCGGGTTATAATGGATATTGCCCATCAACATCCCTGATTGGGTAGGAGTTAAGGTACCCACCATCGTCCTGTCCAGCAGTAACATATTAAACCACGACAAAGGATAATGACGCTCCATGAGAGGAATATGGATCGCCGCCCCATCCAAAGTAAAATCCCAGTTCTCAGAGATCTCTAATACTCAGGGATTCTTTATGATTAAGGCATCCCCGAAGAGGAATAAGGGCTTCAGGTATGATCCATCCAACTTCCCAGAACTCATCATGGCACGGAGATAATGGAGGGTCTGATTCTTGATGGTCCAACCTCCCCGAAGGCTCATCAGCAGGAAGTTGATTCAGCACGTACCTAACTAAGTCATCAAGACGCACGCCCAAGGCAAACTGGTTCGAGCCAACCTGGAGTTCCCCGCAGGATTTACTGGCAGATTCACTGAAGAAAGACGAAAGAAAAAAGATTAGAAGATAGTCAAAACAAGAAGCATTGGAAAGATCATTTGAGTCTATGCGGCTCGGATCGACACAGCCTTATGCGGCTCAGAATCAGATAAGTCCATACGGTTCTGTTCATCATAGCCTCATGCGGCTCAGATTCAGGTGAGACTATGCGGCTCAAAGACCACACAGACCCATGCAGCCCTGGACAGACAGACTCATGCGGTTCAAATTAAGGGCGCTTATGCGGTCCAGATTCATATGAGCTGACGGCTACAAGCAGATGAGCTTATGCGGTTCAAAAGTGAGCGACGCTTATGCGGCCCAAATCAAAAAAGTACATCCGGTTTAGATCGAGTACGACAAGCCCATGCGGCCCCACTGGGCAAAGTGCTTATGCGGTCATAACGATAAAACTCGTACATGCGGCTTGTGCATAAATTATGCAACAAAGCCATGACAGTTAGGGTTCTAAGGCGACGCCCTTACGAGCAATAGGTGGGTGAACGTCGGAGTGAACAACAGCCGGCAGAGGAGCGGTCGCGTTCGTCGCCGCAGTCGCCGCAGAAGCGGCCGCCTTGTCCTTCGCAGCCTTAGAGACAGCAGCCTTCTTGGGAGCCATGGATGCTAAAGAGAAGAAAGGAGTTTGCAGCAAAAGACCGAGGATAAGAGAGGGTAAAAGAAATCTCTCCAAGCCAGGAATACTGCTATTTATAGGCAAAGAAGGGGGGCGCTTTGATTTGCGTGCAAATATGATGACCGACTCTTCGATCATCGAGGCAAAACGGCTGAATAATAGCCTAACTCTTGGGATCGGCCCAAAAAGCGGCTCTTAAAGTCTAACAGCAAATCAAGAGCATTAAATGTAGAAGGTTTACAAGGGATTCGTACACGTTGGAGGAAGATGTGGCAAGAAGCTCATGCGGTCAAACGGTTCATACGGCCCAAATACTTATGCGGCTGAGGCAATCATGCGGCTAGATAAGTACATGCGGCTGGGATAGAATACATCCATGCGGCTCTCACATAATCATGCTTCTTATTCAAAGTATTTCAATTTTGCAAATTAAAAACTTTGAAGGGGGTCTTGTAGAAGCATGAAAAAGAAGAGAAGAATGATCCATGCGGCCAAAGAGTCTCATGCGGCTCGGAAGTCTCATGCGGCTAAACATACAAGCAGCTCAAGTAAACTCTATGCGGCCGAAAGAGGCCACGTGGCCAACAAAACAGTTGTACCTAACGTCTAGACGCATTTAATGCTCTGACAACTGACAGCTCTGACGGCTGTCAGCCCTGACATAAAGTCGTCATAATGACTGACACGAAAAAGCACTATCGTCCTAGGAAATGAGGAAAATCTTCACAAATGTGGCACTGTCCACCAAACTTCGAGGCAAATCTATGCGGCCAGACTAAACAAAGTATGCGGCCAGAACAGAGAGACCCATGCGGCTCGGCCAGGAAGATACCCATGCGGCTCGGTCATGAAGACTCTCATGCGGCTCGGCCATGAAGACCCCCATGCGGCTCGGTCATGAATATATTCATGCGGCTCGGTCATGACAACCTTCATACGGTTCGAAGTACAGAGACTCTTCATGCGGCTCGGTCATGAACTCTTTTACGGCTCGGTCATGACAACCCTCATGCGGCCCAAACATCGACACTCCTCATGCGGCTCAACGTTGATGATAGGTCACGTGTCCTAAAGTCAATCAAATCTTGGGCCAAATCCTAATAATCTGGGACACGTGGCAGAAGAATGAATTAAATTTATTCATTAAGATTCGCAGATGTCAGCAAATCATCATGACAAAGATTTATTGCAATCAGTATTAATTGTTGATGGGATTTGGCATAATCCATGTTAATGGCCCAGATCTTTTACGTTCAAACGAATGGTCCAGATTGGTTAATCATCAGGCCGCTGCCACTTGGAGAGTGGGCAATCATCCAAACCCTAATGATGTCCTCCCACTCTTATAAATGGCAAGGTGCCATTCCTTTGCGAAGAGATACAGAGAGGATCCCCCGATAATTAGAGAAAAAACATAGAGAGATCAATCCAGAGAGAGAGAGAAGCCAGGAGAGCAGTTCGAGGAGAGCAAGAAGAGTGTTTCTTCGTCAACGCCAAGCAGATCTTCCCCGAGCCAAGGCTGCATATCGATCGTCCAAGGAGTAAGGCAGAGCGGCCGTCGTTTTCCCGAGCCTCTATCGTCACCCCCCAGAATCTAAAATAAACAATTGTACTTAGTCTGCTGTACCTAGGTTTTCGTCCCTAGGCTTTCTTTGTACAAACGAGTTTGTAACGTGAAGTAAAAGTCCAGTCCTCCGATAATTGTTCTCTTTTATATTTCATGGCAAACAGTCCACTCTCTGTTCCAGCCAGGGAATGCTAAAGATTGGTATCGTACCTCTGGTGCTACCACACACCTCTGGAGCTGTCACATTTGGAGCTGGTCCATCTGGACATGCTGGCACTGCAGTGGATGACGATGATGACGAGGATAATTTTTGAGTTGTTCTACTTTTTGAGACTGATAATTTTGTCTTTGTTTACTTGGAAATGCTCCAACATTCCAAGATAGTATCAGTACTCTAATTTGGATATGATTTGTGACTTTTGATGGACATGTTCTATTTAGCATATTATTCAGTTTAGCATTTTATTCAGTTTAGCTTTTATTATAGTATTATCTTTATTTATGCTTCCATATAAACTGCCTGTGACCATTATTATCTATTTTTTGTCTGTGATTTATACCATGCCTGTGTTGAATGAATTTATTTATATTTTTTATATTTCTTCACTGATTGTTACTTATGCATTTATTGCGGGGGAGCTTTCTCTTTTGCAAGTATTTTGCAAAGTGACAACGGGGGAGAAATAAGATCTAACATCTTCATGAATACAGGTTATGAATAATTTTTATTATATATCTCGGTACATTTGGTATAATTTTGAATTGATAAAGACCAAAGATGTTATATCGGTCCAGGTTTGTCAATTATCAAAATGGAGGAGATTGTTGACCCATTGGTCATGGTCAAACCTGATTTTAATAATTGATCAAACTCTGTCTCGATATACAGAACTATTCAGATGTTTACTAAAGACATTTTGAAAATTGGTCAAGATTGGATATCTACTTAGTTCAAGATCGAAGCTCGGTTTGCCACTCAAGTCTGTATTTCCTTAAGCAATATAATTTTCTTTTATTGAGTCTAGGAATACATTGTACACCAAGTCGTACTGGTAAATAGGCTATCCGAAATCATTTTTCAAAACTGACCTATCGTTTTTAAAAATGACCTATGTTTTTGAAAAACATCTACTTTTACAAAAAGCTTCTGAAGGATTTTCAAAAAGCCAAAACAATTTTTCTCAAAATAAACCTGACCAAACCCTGACAGAACTTGGCCAGAGTTCGGCCAAGGTAAACGTTATGTGAACGTTGGATTTTGAACTTGGTCTTCCTTTAGTTGCGGTTTGTTACAAAGAGTTCGGTCCGAATTTTGCCCGAATTCTGCCAGAGTTCTATCTTTGGAAAAACTATAAATAGAGAGGAATTCTGATCATTTTAACACACTCATTCACTTTCATATTCTCTCTTTTAAAGCTTACGGTTCTTCCAAAGAGTTTTCATAAAGTTTCCATTTTCAAAACCCAAGCCAGTTATAATTTTCTAGTAAATTTGCCAGTACGATGCGGTCTAGAAGATTTCAGAGAAATTATAATCAGAGGCTTGATTGAAGAAAGACTCTTCAAAATTAAAGTTGGTCGAGTTCTTCGTATCAAAACTCGCATCTATAGAAGTTGTAAGGACTTCGTATGAAAACTTGCAGGATTTTCCAATAGTGGATTCAACTGCAAGCTAGAGTTCTTCCGACTGGACTAGTTCTCACAAGAGAGAAACCAGTATAAATCTATGTGTTTGTGTTTGCCTTCTGATCACTCTTTTCTTTACAGTTATTACTTTGTGATTATTATTATTTCTGTGATCTAACTACTAACCAGTTTTAATTAGCAGTATTCTGCTGACTCTATTCACCCCCCTCTAGAGTATTCTGCTTTACGATTTCGTTCCTACAAAACTGCCCATCGCTAAAGAAGCCATCGCAGGCTGGGGTCTCTCATCAGCATACAAGGTCGCACCATTGGACTCAAAACACCTACTCCTCTACCTCTTCTATGATTCCGAATGCTCCTTGGTATGGGCTAAGGACACCACCAACATCAGATCCCTCAGCGTGAAGATCGCAAAATGGTCCCCCAGTTTCAACCCCAATGTCTACTCAAAGATTATCTCGACGTGGATTAACTTGTTGAACCTCCCCCTTGTCTTCTTCACTTCCGCAGCCCATAAGGAATTGCCAGCTCCTTCAGGCCACCTCTCGAAGCATTACTTCAAAGCCCACCCGGAGCTCAGGAATAAAGCACCACAAAAGACTCAATCCTCGAGGACAACCCAACTCCCCATCCAAGACCCTATCATTCCCTTCCCTAACTCACATTCGTACTTTGCTGAAAGCGACAGCTCCCCCAGCCCTCGCGCTCCTCGACATCAGACATTTATATGGTTTCAGACAAGCCAACAGGCATTACCCTCCTTAACAGATTTAAGTTCTCAGCTACTCTTCTGAGATCGAAGACTAGTCAAACCCCTTCCCGATAAGTCCCCGCCTGATGAAGGTGGTGAGAACGTCGACGGTCTGGCCGTCGTCGACTTGGGCGTATCAGGGGATAACAGGCTGGCACTCACTATCCACCCTGCCCTTGTTAACTCACCCACCTCCTCCCTCCCGGTCGATGTCGTACAGTCATTGGGCCTAAAGTATGAGACCAGGATCTGACAAGCTCAGGACGTCGGCTTCCTGAACCCCAACAACCCCCTCAGCATTTTGGCCGAGATCGAGACAGAACTCGTCAACCCTCCGGAGAATGCCACAGGAACCGGGTCCCCGTGCCACCGGTACTCGACGCCAGCCACCCCTATTGTATCCCAAAGGGCCCCCACTATCCATCAAAAAAAGAAAAAAAAGAATCAAGCTAAAGAGCCCTCAGTCATGACCACATGGTCAGCCTCAAAGCTCAACCCCACCTCCAATCGCAGTGATGCCAATGCTTAACATCCTAATATGGAATGTCAGAGGGCTGGCTAACAAACCAACCATAAGGAGATTAATCTCCCTTATCAAAATCCATCGGATCGATATTATAGTTATCATCGAACCCAAAATCCTCCAGAGAAAGCTCAAATCCATCCAATTTCAGCTCGGTTTCCCGAACGCCATCGCTGGCTGTCACGACATCTGGATCCTCTTCTCCGACGAATGCTTCTTCGTTACCGTCCTCGACTTTGACCAGGCGCTCTTTTGATGGGTCGAACACCCCACCCTCTCCTCCAGATCCCTTATTTTTACTGTCCACGGCAGCTGTAACTTCACCGAACAAAAGGAGCTATAGAACATCCTTATGGACACCTATAGCTCCCTCAACAGCCTCCCTGTCACTCCCCGATCCTGGAATACATATTTTAATACATAAACCGATAAAATTGTATTTACCTTGTATTTATACTATATTTATTATGTTGTGTTTCTTCATGTATTTCCAAAAAATATTTGATAAAATATTATTTCCTAATTTATTTTCTGTATTTGGGCCTACAGTTTTGGCTCATTTGGGTAACCCATTCTTGGTTCACCAATGGTTCATCATGAACCCTTTGGTTCATCATGAACCCATGGGTCCAAGATCTTTATATATACTCATCTCATTCTCTCTCCTCTCATTTACTTCCTCTCATTTACTTCCTCCACCAACCAAGGCAAGTACCAACTTGCTCAAGAGATGGATCCATAATTTTATCAATGATTTCTTACAAAACTATTTGCCAAAACATGTTCTTCTCCTCAATCTACACTAGTTTAGAACTTGGAAATTTTCATTTTTAAGCTTTGATTTTTGTAGATCTAAGTTTTAATCATTTTTGGATTTTGCATGGTTTGATCTACTTTAGTTGGATTTTATGGGTTTTTGATGCTTCCATGTGGAAGAGCATTCAGTTTTACCCAAGTTGGAACTTTGGAAATCTGGATTTGGAGTTCGGATGGCCAAGTTATGATGCTTTGAAGTTTGGGTTCAGCCATGGTATTCTTGCTGTTTGGAGAAGACAGTGAACAGTGTGCTCCTGTTTGAGCACGCTTCCTGTTGGAAGCGTGTCTCTCCTTGAGCTTGCGTGACTTTTCACGTAGCTCTCTCTCCTTGAGCTTGCGTGACTTTTCACGCAGCTCTCTCTCCTTGAGCTTGCGTGACTTTTCACGCAGCTCTTTCTCCTTGAGCTTGCGTGACTTTTCACGCAGCTCTCTCCTTGAGCTTGCGTGACTTTTCACGCAGCTCTCTCTCCTTGAGCTTGCGTGACTTTTCACGCAGCTCTCTCTCCTTGAGCTTGCGTGACTTTTCATGCAGCTCTCTCCTTGAGCTTGCGTGACTTTTCACGCAGCTCTCTCTCCTTGAGCTTGTGTGACTTTTCACGCAGCTCTCTCTCCTTGAGCTTGCGTGACTTTTCACGCAGCTCTTCCCTTGAGTCTGCGTGACTTTTCATACATGCTGCCTTGAGTGAGCCTGAGTGAGCCTACGTGACTTTTTACCCCTTGAGCTTGCGTGCTTTTGTGCATACGCTTTTGATATTTTATCAGAGAACAAAGTGTTCCTACCCGATACCTGTACCTGATAGTCCCAGTTCTTGTTCATGCTCGAAAAAAGACTCGTAACTCCACGTGGTGTATTTGTAATGATGCATTACACTAAGGAGGGTAGCACATGTTGACATACTGATTGACATGGATCCTCTTTGGGGTACTCGTACTAAAGTACGACTTTAGGAGGATAATCATGCAGGCCACAGCATGTGAGTCCAAGATTTTACCTAGGGTTAAACTAGGCAACTAAATATACTAGATGCATGGGGAGGGCAGAATCCCGAGATCGTGTTACACCAGCCGTCTTGAGATATTGTCTTGACGTGCCGGCTGGTCTCCACGGATACTGTGTCATCTGCAACGAGTGGATGACTGTATCCGATTAATTCCTACTATATAATATATGTTTTGGCAAGGTGGCCTTACGAGGGACTTGTGCTCAATAACACCTGTCTACGCGAACCCCTGGGTTGGCTAGCCTTGCTGGAAAGATACGATCTGAGGATTTCCTATTAATATGATGCGAGGATAACATCGTCCCACTAGAAACTCGTAGACTTGATTGGCCGTGAAAATGACTTGCTTGTATCCTATTGCCTTCCGTGAATAACTGAGGGAAGCGGACTGTCATGGTACGTGATCCAACCCATGTTCTTGTTTGATTGTTGGGTTGGTTATCGTATTATGACAGGCTGTGGACCGAAGTTATGAACGGAAGACTTATTCTGGTTGTGAAAGTGCTACTTATGGGAATGACTGAGGAACATGGTCTATCATGGTACATGATCCAATCCATGTTCTTATTTGATTGTTGGGTTGGTTATTGTGCTGCGATAGGCTATCGACCGAAGTCACGATCAGGAGATTTTATTGTTTATACCTTTTAACTTATGTGAAAGTTATAGAGTACGACACGTCCCGACTCCATGCGGCACCTTTTGTCCTTGTTTGGTTGTAAGGGTGCCATATGGGTTCGAGGATGTTGCGCTACCCTATAATAGTAGCATAAGTATTACTTATTATCAATCATTCTATTTAACTGGGTTTTTAATCTTAACTCTTGTGTCCCTTTGGACGGTACTTGCTATTCGGGGCTGACCCCGCTGGTTTTGTTTGGCCAGATTCCGTAGCAGAGCCTGAGGACACGATCTTCCTCCCTGACATCCATGGTGCATACTAGGAGCATGGCGGTTCGGGGACTCGAGTGGGTTTCTTCTCCACCACTCCTGCTTATATTTTGTGCGGCATTTAGCCACCGGCACCTGTTAGCCGGATTACTTGATATTTTGTGTCAGTACATAATTGTAATTAAACAGACTGCAGCTGTGTATAATTTTGTACTCCTGACTCTCGAGATAGCTAATTATAAAGCTAGTCTCTCATGATCATTTTGATGAAGCGTCGGGGACGCCTTACTGCTTTATCTTTAATGTTCATTTATTGCTGATGTGATTTGATTGATTGAGACATAGAACTCTGTGGGACCATAGGAGACTTGATTGTAGCATGTACCTCCTAGTCTCTCGACAGCCACGATCGCCGTATGACGTTACGTACCTCATATGGAGTAGCTGGCCTAGTCCGTCTCCGTATTTCGGTACTGGGAGCGTGACAAGGTTTTAGTGGTGGCCCATGCAGGTCTGATTTTCAGACTTGTGGGGTATTGCGAATTATTAGGAGTCTCAATCAAAACTTGTTTCCCTTGAAATTCTGTTTCGAATTCTCTGTCCTTGCCTTGATCTCTAACCTGACTTGCATCCTCGAAATCTTCCTCGTCGGACTTGATAATCTTATATTCTTCTCTATAGGGGTGCTTCATTCTCAGTAGCGGGAGAGGCCCATGAGGAAGAGCAGCAAGAGCATGGCTCGACTGGGCAGCAACAGGGGAGAGAACCTTCTCCAGTGCAGGCACGAGCAGAAATGGAACCAGAGGCAGTGCAGCCGTAGGTTATTGAAACTCCTGCAGCACCAGCAGCGACGGCAGTACCAGACGCCGTAGCACTCCTGGAGATCATCCGGGGGTATCTTGTCACTAACCAACAGCAACAGACTCGGCAGCAGGAGCAGAACGTGTTGCTGAACCAAGGGATTCAGTTAGCTCTTGAGAGGAGTGTCGGGGCTGACTCGGGAGCATCAGGAAGGTTTCGTCGCTTGAACCCGAGGTATTTTGATGGCACGGAGGATGCCATCACTGCGGATGCCTGGATTCAAGACATCGAAGCCATTCTTGTGGCAGCCAAGGTTCCAGATGATGAGAAGGTTGATCAGGTCAAACTGGTACTTCAGGATCTTGCCCGCGACTGGTGGGCATCAGAAGAAGTTGGTACAAGACGCCCTGTTCGTTGGACCACCTTCAGTGACAGATTCAAGGCCAAGTATTTTGGCGTAGTAGCTCGATATGAGCTCCAGCAGAAGTTTATCAGTCTCAAGCAAGCAGGCAAGACCGTAGATGGGTATGCAGCAGAGTTCTGCAGATTGTGCCGTTTCGCACCAGCAATGGTGGCAACGGAGCCAGAGAAAGCTATGAGGTTCCAGCAGGGACTTCATTTGGAACTATTACAGCTTGTGGAAGGACACGACTACCAGACGTTTGACGCTAGTTTTGACGGCCGCTCGGAGGCACGAGCTTACCCAGCAGAGGTTGGCATCGAGGACAGGAGGTCAGAAGAGATCTCATTCCCAGGTTGGAGGAGGAGCAATTCAGCGAACATCGGCACCAGCACCCGGTGTACGTATTCATGATGCAGGAGCGCCGCGGAGGACGGCCGTGTCAACTAATACAGCGCCAGTTCGGCATCAGCAGCCGAGGAAACCAGCAACAGCGTCAGGGAGCACCCCAGGGCTGTACATTCTGTGGGAAGGCAGGGCACACGAGGGAGGTGTGCCGGTCAGCGAATGGCTTATGCTTGAGGTGTGGTAGTTCAGACCACCGTATCTCCACTTGTCCTATGAATGCAGAGGCCAGGAGGGCCAGCTCAGCAGTTTCCAGCATTGCCAGCTCCGGTGGCAACCCCGAGTGGAGGGCCAGTATTAGCAGTAAGGCCCCTAGCCCAGCGTCTACCAACGCAGGCTCAGATGTTCCGCCAAGGCACAGAAGCCGAAGGCCCTCAGAGGCAGCAATAGCATGGTCGAGGAAGGCCGCAACAAGGGGCTCCGTGGGGCCAGGCTCTCACATTGACCTTGGGAGAGGCTCTAGCGTCTAGTGACGTGGTGGCAGGTAAAATTCTCGTCACCTCATTTCCTGCTGTAGCATTATTTGATTCAGGCGCTACTCATTCATTCATCTCTGCACAATATGCTACACGGATTGGATTAGAGTTTGAGGCATTGCCGGAGAGGATGGATATACTCACCGGCAATGGGCTCGTAGAAGTTAGCAGAGTGCGCTTTTCATGTCCGGTGGAGGTGTGTGGGCATTTACTGCCCGCATCATTGATTGAATTCCCTATGGGGAATTTTGATGTTGTTCTTGGCATGGACTGGTTGAGAGACAGTCATGCGACAATTGATTGTAGAGGAGGTAGGGTCATATTCAGCGTTCCTGGGATGGAGCAGTTCATCTTTACTCGAACCTTGAAGAATCAGGCCGGAGGCGTCATCTCAGCAGCAGTGTCAGAGCCAGGACAGATTCCGAGAGTGGTCGAAGATTTTCTCGACGTCTTCCCTGATGAGCTCCCAGGGATACCCCCAGTCAGAGAGGTAGAATTTAGCATTGAGTTGAACCCTGGAACGAGGCCTATTGCAGACAGAGTTTACAGAATGTCGCCGTCAGAACAGGATAAGTTGTATCAACATGAAGAAGAGTTGAAGTCTAAGGGATTCATCTGAGACAGTAAATCGCCCTGGGCCGTGCCAGTGATTCTAGTTTCCAAGAAGGATGGGTCGACGAGGATGTGCATCGACTACCGCAAGCTGAATGAAGTAACAGTAAAGAATAAGTACCCTCTACCAAGGATTGATGACCTGTTTGACCAGTTGAGCAAGGCCAGCGTCTTTTCCAAGATCGATCTTCGGTCAGGATACTATCAAGTAAGAGTCCGGGAGCAAGACATACCGAAGACAGCATTCAGATCTAGATATGGGCATTATGAGTTTTTAGTAATGCCCTTTGGACTAACCAACGCCCCCGCAGTATTCATGGATTTAATGAACCGCATCTTTTTGCCGTATTTGGATAAATTTGTGGTGGTGTTCATAGATGACATTCTTGTCTATTCCAGCAGTGAAGAGGAGCATGAGAAACATCTTAGGACTGTCTTACAGACATTGAGGGAGCATCAACTTTATGCAAAGCTTGACAAGTATGAATTCTGGTTAGATCAAATTTCGTTCCTGGGGCATGTAATTTCTGGGGCAGGAGTGTCAGTGGATCCGAAGAAGATTGAGGCCGTAGAGCATTGGCCAGTCCCGAGAACGGTTGCAGAAGTACGAAGTTTCTTAGGACTAGCTGGTTACTACAGAAGGTTCGTGGCGGACTTTGCCAAGATCTCTGACGCCCTTAACGCGTTTGACGCATAAGGACGTAGAGTTTGTTTGGTCAGCTAGCTGTCAGGCATCATTTGAAGAATTGAAAGAAGAATTGATCTCAGCCCCGATCTTGACGCTTCCAGTAGGAGCGGGAGGCTTTACAGTATATTGTGACGCATCTGGAAAGGGTCTTGGATGTGTATTGATGCAGCACGGAAAGGTGATAGCATATGCGTCTCGACAGCTTCGAGACCATGAGAAGAATTACTCGACTCACGATTTGGAGTTAGCAGCTGTGGTATTTTCACTCAAGTTGTGGAGGCACTATTTATACGGAGATCGGGTAGAGATCTATACTGATCATAAGAGTTTGAAATACGTATACACGCAGCGAGATTTGAACATGAGGCAAAGAAGATGGTTAGAACTACTGAAGGATTTTGACTTAGATCTTCAGTATCATCCAGGCAAGGCGAATATAGTTGCAGATGCACTGAGTAGGAGAGACAGTGCCTTTATCTTGACCTCGCAGAAGCATATTTTAGAAGACCTTCAGAGTATGGGAATCGAAGTAGTTTTGCCAAGGGATATAGGAAGAATGACCAGTATGCAGATTCAGTCAACCTTAGTAGAGAGGATAAGGGCAGCACAAGCAGGAGATCCACAGATTCAGAAGTTGCGGTCGGAGTGTGAATCAGGCCATAGAAAGGAGTTAGTGATTCATGAAGATGGTACGCTCAGGTTTGGAAACAGACTCTGTGTACCGAGTGGAGACCTTCGGCAAGAAGTTATGTCCGAAGCTCATATTTCTATTTACTCCATTCATCCAGGAGGAACGAAGATGTATCGAGATATTAGGCAGTACTTTTGGTGGAATGGCATGAAAAGAGAGATAGCGAGATTTGTATCCAAGTGTCTGGTATGTCAGCAGGTGAAAGCCGAGCAACAGAGACCAGCAGGGTTGCTACAGCCGCTTCCTATCCCAGAGTGGAAATGGGAGCACATCACGATGGACTTTGTGACCGGTTTACCTAGATCCCCGACTGGTAAGAATGCAGTCTGGGTAATAGTAGATCGACTCACGAAGGTCGCTCATTTTCTTCCCTTCCGAGTTGGACAGACTACTGAGCAGTTAGCAGAAATGTACATGAAGCAGATAGTAAGGCAGCACGGTGTTCCAGTTAGTATAGTATCAGATCGGGATACGCGGTTTACTTCCCATTTTTGGCGAAGCTTACACCAAGGTTTAGAAACCAAGTTAAGATTCAGTACTGCTTATCATCCACAAACTGACGGGCAATCAGAAAGAACCATCCAGACGTTAGAAGATATGCTACGGGCGTGTACCATGGACTTTGGCAGATCTTGGGAGGATCACCTTCATCTAGTGGAGTTCTCCTATAATAACAGCTATCAGGCTAGCATTCAGATGGCCCCGTTCGAAGCATTGTACGGAAGGAAGTGCAGGTCCCCTTTGGCATGGAACGATGTCGGAGAACGGAAGTTGTTGGGACCAGAGATGATCACACAGACTGTGGAGATAGTTAAGTTGGTCAGAGAGCGCCTTCGAGTTGCACAGGACCGACATCGTCATTGGACAGATCAGCATCGTAGGCCTCTAGAGTTCAGAGTTGGCGACCAAGTGTTTCTGCGGATTTCGCCTACTCGGGGTATCATCAGATTTGGAACCCGAGGAAAGCTTAGTCCAAGATACGTTGGTCCTTTTAAGATTCTCGCTCGGGTAGGCGATGTGGCTTATCGACTTGCCCTTCCGCCTTCGTTAACTGGCATACATGATGTGTTTCATGTATCCCAATTACGTGGGTATGTCCCGGATCCGAGTCATGTCCTCGATCATTCTGAGTTAGTCGTTGGTACCGACCTAACTTACGAGGAACAACCTGTATCTATTTTAGACCGACGAGAGAAGGTACTCAAGAATCGGACGATAAACCTTGTCCGTGTTTCTTGGAACCATCACTCTTCGGAAGAGTCAACCTGGGAGCGCGAGGACGAGATCAGATCTCGGTATCCGCATTTGTTTGACTAATAAGGTATATTTTTGCACCTTATTGACACGATTCCATGCTTATCTGCACCTGCTTGTTTTATACTTTGTGATGTATGATAATAACTGCTATGATAGTTAACTTATATATGATTGTGCCTTGCTTGCCCTGATTTCACTATCCTGTCTTGGCTGGAATTCGAGGACGGAATTTTTCTAAGAAGGGTAGAGATGTCACTCCCCGATCTTGGAATACGTATTTTAATACGTAAACCGATAAAATTGTATTTACCTTGTATTTATACTATATTTATTATGCCGTGTTTCTTCATGCATTTTCTAAAAATATTTGACAAAATATTATTTCCTAATTTATTTCTGTATTTGGGCCTACAGTTTTGGCTCATTTGAGTAACCCATTCTTGGTTCACCAATGGTTCATCATGAACCCTTTGGTTCATCATGAACCCATGGGTCCAAGATCTTTATATATACTCATCTCATTCACTCTCCTCTCATTTACTTCCTCCACCAACCAAGGCAAGTACCAACTTTCTCAAGAGATGGATCCATAATTTTATCAATGATTTCTTACAAAACTATTTGCCAAAACATGTTCTTCTCCTCAATCTATACTAGTTTAGAACTTGGAAAATTTCATTTTTAAGCTTTGATTTTTGTAGATCTAAGTTTTAATCATTTTCGAATTTTGTATGGTTTGATCTACTTTAGTTAGATTTATGGGTTTTTGATGCTTCCATGTGGAAGAGCATTCAGTTTCACCCAAGTTGGAACTTTGGAAATCTGGACTTGGAGTTCGGATGGCTAAGTTATGATGCTTTGAAGTTTGGGTTCAGCCATGGTGTTCTTGCTGTTTGGAGAAGACAGTGAACAGTGTGCTCCTGTTTGAGCACGCTTCCTGTTGGAAGCGTGTCTCTCCTTGAGCTTGCGTGACTTTTCACGCAGCTCTCTCTCATTGAGCTTGCGTGACTTTTCACACAGCTCTCTTTCCTTGAGCTTGCGTAACTTTTCATGCAGCTCTCTCCTTGAGCTTGCGTGACTTTTTACGCAGCTCTCTCTCCTTGAGCTTGCGTGACTTTTCACGCAGCTCTCTCCTTGATCTTGTCACGACCCGTACCCACCGTGAGGGTACGAGTACGTAACAGCGCCCAGCCTACGCCGCAGTGACGGCGGTAGAACGCTGTTCTAGGTCATGAACTATAGCTAACATAATATGAATACTCTCCATAAGGAGGCCAACACAGAGGTATAACTCAATCGCAATCTATCGATAGAAAATGGTACGATAAAAAAGATAAGGAAATCCTCAACTGAGGTACAACAGAAACTAAATACAAGTCTCAACATCTCTACAATATACAACTCTGAAACAAAGACATAAGCTAAACATGAAAGGAAATAGTCTAAGCTATCTACTCTATACAAGGTATCATCCTGAGCAGCTGCCTGAACCTCGCCAGGGGTCCAGGTCGCGAGTGTCATCTAGGCAAGCTCCAAGTAAGGGGGTGCAGGGTTCCTCATCATCCTCTGTAAAATTTTCAACAGGTCCAGTCAGGACGGGAGCGAGCACAGTACATCTCATGCAGTTCATATCATGGCAGGAAATATAAAGCAGGCAATAGAATAAAATACATGAACGCTGTAAGAAGATGTACATGAAAACATGAGAGATATTTGATAACTGGAAATATATACATGGTAAGTAAGAACTGTAAGTGACTAGTGATTTAGAGTACGAGATGGCATGTAATTGGCTTAGGTTGTACATGATGTACATGAGTGAACATGTGGGACATCAGCCAATAAAGCTGATGTGTACATGATAAAACATGAAAAGTAACAGAGTGAACATGATGGATAAATCACATGACCATTTATACTCACCCCTACCCACAATCAATACACAAAGATCTATTCAAGTTACGTTACGTACATGATGTTTTGGTTACACAGGAAACACATGAGGAAACATGAGCGTACATGAAAGAACATGAAAGTACATGAACGTACATGAAAGAACATGAGAGAACATGAGTGTACATGAATAACGCAGAAACAAAGAATACATGATGTACATGAAACACATGTCAAAAAGTATCTGATGCGCCCGCTAAGGAGGATAACATCCCAAGAAGAGATCCATATAGTACCAATCCGTGATGATAACGTGACAGCATCAAGTAAAAGTAATCTAGAGCGAGAATATAAATCGTGACAAGTATGAAACGATCAGAGAATGTACTCGCCTCGTATCTGAATGTCTGAAGTAAACGTACTGTCCGAGATGAGGTACCTGACTCCTAGTTAGAGCAACACAAGTCAAGATGTATACAGAGGGTGATATATGAAATGTACAATGCATCTGCATGCTGTCTAGGTCAAACTCGGCTAAAGTCGACACTTGGTCAACTCTAGTCAACCACACTAGTCAACCTAGGTCAAGTCCTAGCCCAAACAAGTCTAACAAGTCTCACTAGGCCTAACCAAGCCTAATCTAGCAATCACACACCAATCACAAGGCTATACAAGCCAAACACAAGCACATATCAAGGCACATCCTATTCATGCATGTTCAACATTATATATATATAAAAAGAGGAAGGAACTAACATGTAAGCTATGTGTGTGTGTGAACATGGATGTGTACATGAAAAGAGAAATCAATACTAGGCCATATATCTTATACCCACATATATATATGTCTATACACACATATATGTATGTAACTATAGGGAATCTCTATTTACCATATTAACACATTAGCCATATATAATATATATACATATATATATATTGAGAGAGAGATAGAGAAGAGCATGTGTATGGTTACAATGAACCAAGAAGCAAATGAGCCAAGGCAAGCTCTCAACTACAAATACCAAACACTCATTATCCTAATACATCATGTATATAACCTTCTTACATTCATGTGCATATAACATGATATACATACATGCATATTTACATACTACTCATCCTATATTATAACCATAGCATATACATATATACATAAATATTTCACACACATTCATATATGGGTATTCATATATACTATATATATACATGTGCATAAAGAGAGAGGGAAGGCCTGTGTGTGTCCAAGCAAGGGTTTGTGTGTGTGTGATGGACAGGGAGGTGTGAATGTGTGAGTGTGCTTAGACGTGTATATCACTATGTGTGTGTGAAGAGTGATAGGGAAATGTGAGGGTGTGCGTGTCTATGAGCTAAACTTGTGTGTGTGAGGGTGTATGAGTGTAGTGTGAGGAAAACAGTAGGGGGTCACATATGTGTATGTGTGTGTGTGTGTGTACTGTGCAAAAGTGAGAGGGTGAGGAAAATGTGGCCTTGTGTGTGTGTGTGTGTGTGTGTGTGTTTGTGTTTGTGTGTGTTATACACATGAGAGGACAGCAGGTTATTAGCTAAGGTAAATATAACTCAGGTTATAAATTATTAGTACACAGGTTCATCCTAACTAAAAAAATCCCAGTTTTACATTATCAGTTTCAATGTGAACTCAGTTAAACATTACACAAGTCTCATAACAAAAACTCAGTTTTCTATATACAAAGAGCTCAACATTATCAATATTCTCAGATTTTGTCAAGCCCCAACCCATAGGAAATTCTCAGTTTTATTCTAAATGGGAACACCAAATCAAAGTTCAAAATGTCAAGGAAAATCAGTGTACTATAGTACACTGTTTTCCAGATTTAGCCTTAAGGCAAAAACCCAACTCAGATTTTATAACATGAACAATCTCAGTTTCTCAAGATGAGTTCAACTCAGTTTTCAAAACACATTCTTAGATTTTACACACATATACAAGTTGATTCTCAGTTTTATATACATGAACAAATCTCAGTTGTGTTCATCAAAAAGAACTCAGGTTTTACCATTTGGGAAATTCAGTTTTCAACCAACATACAACCAAATTCTCAGTCCCAGTTCTTTGTCAATGGAAAGGGAATACACATTCCCAGTTTTCCTTTGAAAAAAATCTCTGTTTAACAGTTTACAGGGAAATGATTCAATCAATGCATCAACAGGTCAAAATTCCTATTCTCAAACCAAAACTCATTTGAATTTAAAATACTTCCTTAATTTATACTAGCAAATATGTGGAAAACAATTGGAAATGAAATCATGTATTGAATATGATAAAAATGTTCAGGAAACCTGAACCCAATGTATCATGACAGTATCCATAATCATGCTATAACCGAATCAAATTTCCACACTACAAAACCTAAACTATCATGTAAACTAATTCAACATATATCATAAATCTTGTTGGAATCTAATTTAGCAAATTAAAACACAATTTAAATCATTAAACTAGAAATTAAACTCTGATACAACCATCCAGACTGTACACGTACAGAACCAACACTACATCCTGCACGTGTTCACCGTGTTCGTGGACAAGACACGACACGAATTAGGACACATGCTCATGCACACGTGTACGCCCACACTAGGGCTACACACTCGTGTACCTGAGACGTGTCTAAGTGAGTCGTGTCGAGAGAAATCACAGCGTATCAGCGCGGATTTCCCCGTGTGCACAGTTCAGTGTATGACCAGTGCACGTGTCCTCGTGTCCTCGATACGATACGAGGTGTCGTGAGATTTTGGGGGAGTGTTCGCAGACACTGCCCCCGTGTCCACACAAATTTTTACGTGTCCATGTGCACTGTGCAATGCGCACGAATCGTGTGGTAGCAGGACACTACCACACTGTGCAGTGCAGTGTGTGCAGCGTGTTCGTGTCTGATTTTGACACGGACACGACACGATATTGTGCTCAGTGTTAGTGATTTGTGATCAGCACCTATAGGGCTAGAAAATGATGCAATTTATTTTCGAAAACAATAGCATTTAATTCTCAGAGACAAATCATCAAACACTTGAATATTAACCTAGATACGTGTCCGATACGGACACCAAACCAAATCTAATTCCTACAAAACTTAGCCTATAGATCCCTGGTACCTAGATGCATGCATTTATGAAGAGAAATCATAATATTAATAGGTTTTGAGGCATTTTACCTATTGAGTGAAAACTCAATGAAAACCAAGGAAAGGGGCTTCAAATGATGATGCCAAATGCTTGTGCAACCTTGCTAGCTAGCTCCCCTTGGCATCCTCAATGGTAGGGGATTCCAATGCAAGAAGTTTGGCTCAATTTGGAGTTGATTTGGATATTTGGGGAGAAGTTTAGGGAAGAACACAAAAGAGGCAAATAAAATGAATTAAAATTGGTGCAAATGATTAATGGGATGTATTTATAGGGGGTGGGGATGTGTGTTGGCTGCCATTAAGTTAGGGTTAGGGTTTAGGATGAGGGGCTAAGGTTTCTCCAACAATTTCTAGCTAATCTAAGGGCTCACAATTAAAGTAACATCCTTTAACCTTTAGCCTAAAATATCTTTTAACAAATATCTAGATATTTCACTAATGTAATTACTTAATGAAACCCTCTAACTTAGTCTCTAGGGTCATGATTAACAATCTAGATTAGGCTAACTTCTAGGTCAAGACTCAACAATTTAACTAACACATATTTAATTAATATAATTCACAATTTCACAAAAGTGTCAAAATGACTAAAATACCCCTAGGCTTAAAAGTAAAAATTTGAAATCCTAAACACATGATTAGGTCTCAATGGTCATGACTAGTCTTCTAGGTCATGTATGACTAATGTTACACTAGCAAAACACCAATTCACATTTCACTCAATTAAATAGTTTTAAAATAACTAAAAATCACCAAAAATCATACCATGACTAAAATCAATATTTTAATGATTTAAAATACAAAAGTTCAAATTTACCCTTAATTTGGAAAAGTGGGTGTTACAAGTCTACCCCCCTTAAAAGAATTTCGTCCTCGAAATTAAGATGGTCGTACTTCTTCTAGAGTCTCGTCCCCAACAATCATGGTCTCATAACTTACCTAAATCCCACAATTTAAAAGAATGGCATACAGGATCATGGCATATGGTGGCAGCTGAAAGTCTCACCTAGGTATACTAGTCATGCTAAACCCAAACGGTCATAGGATATCAAAACATACAAGCAATCTGGGGTGCTAAACTGGAAAAGTTACAGAAACAACAAATCATCAAGGCTGTAATGCAGTCTATTATTCTATATGAAAACTGGTAAATATAAACAACAGAGAACCAGCTACAAGGGTCCCTACTCTAAAGCCAGGTCTATACTATCATTCCTAAGATAAAGGCCTAATCACAGCTCATCAAATTATCATACTAAGAAAGAGTTATAACTAATGAATTTCTACAAGTTATTAGACTAGTCAACTAAAGTTATCCCTACTCCTAAGTTTTTTTTTGACGATGGAAAACAATTTTTTTTTTAACAGAAGAGAAATGAAAGAGGTAATACTTTAAAAACCTTCAAGATATAATCTGATAATCACATGCGTCTGTCCAAAATCATGATACTCAGAATCCTCGCCATGCTAGTAAGCAAGGCTGCAATGCACGGTAGAGTCCATAACTGGGGTATGCATCTCTATGATCAAGTCGTCTGGAATCCTCGCTATGCCGACTAGTATAGCTGCGAGAAATTCCAATCTCATGATCAAGATATGTACATCCGAAGTCAGGTCCCTATGTTCTTGCCACGCCGGCTAATATAGCTGCGGTAAACTCTAGGTTCCATAATAAAGTAGACGTTTTACCATCCCTATTATTTCCGTCAACATATGTTATCAGAAGATATCGTAACTCGGGTCATAAAATTCATCTCGATAAGAAAAATCAAATCAACAACGACCCATCAAAATCAGATTCAAATATAAAGGAGTAAGGGTAAATCAAACAAGAGAAAAGGAATTCAAATTAGAAGTTCAGAATGAGATTCTCAAGGGGCATCCCAGGAATCTCTCAAGGAATTCTAACTGTGATTGAGTATCCTCTCATTCTAATACCTTATTTCCTATATTCTATCGCAGGTGCGCAGTAGTACAACTAATTGTCGTACTACCACGACTTCACACAAATGCGAATCTCGACCTGCATGGGCCACCACTAAAAATGTGTCACGACCCGCACCCACCGTGAGTGTACGAGTACGTAATAGCGCCCAGCCTACGTCGCAGTGTCGGCGGTAGAACGCTGTTCTAGGTCATGAACTATAACTAACATAATATGAATACTCCCCATAAGGAGGCCAACACAGAGGTATAACTCAATCACAATCTATAGATAGAAAATAGTACGATAAAAAAGATAAGGAAATCCTCAACTGAGGTACAACAGAAACTAAATACAAGTCTCAACATCTCTACAATATACAACTCTGAAACAAAGACATAAGCTAAACATGAAAGGAAATAGTCTAAGCTATCTACTCTATACAAGGTATCATCCTGAGCAGCTGCCTGAACCTCGCCAGGGGTCCAGGTCGCGAGTGTCATCTAGGCAAGCTCCAAGTAAGGGGGTGCAGGGTTCCTCATCATACTCTGTAAAATTTTCAACAGGTCCAGTCAGGACGGGAGCGAGCACAGTACATCTCATGCAGTTCATATCATGGCAGGAAATATAAAGCAGGCAATAGAATAAAATATATGAACGCTGTAAGAAGATGTATATGAAAACAGGAGAGATATTTGATAACTGGAAATATATACATGGTAAGTAAGAACTGTAAGTGACTAGTGATTTAGAGTACGAGATGGCATGTAATTGGCTTAGGTTGTACATGATGTACATGAGTGAACATGTGGGACATCAGCCAATAAGGCTGATGTGTACATGATAAAACATGAAAAGTAACAGAGTGAACATGATGGGTAAATCACATGACCATTTATACTCACCCCTACCCACAAT
Organism: Iris pallida; assembly: GCA_029216955.1. Lineage (NCBI taxonomy): Eukaryota > Viridiplantae > Streptophyta > Magnoliopsida > Asparagales > Iridaceae > Iris > Iris pallida. The sequence continues at coordinate 1,708,474 of JANAVB010040620.1, forward strand.
CAATACACAAGGATCTATTCAAGTTACGTTACGTACATGATGTTTTGGTTACACAGGAAACACATGAGGAAACATGAGCGTACATAAAAGAACATGAAAGTACATGAACGTACATAAAAGAACATGAGAGAACATGAGTGTACATAAATAACACAGAAACAAGGAATACATGATGTACATGAAACACATGTCATAAAGTATCCGATGCGCCCGCTAAGGGGATAACATCCCAAGAAGAGATCCATATAGTACCAATCCGTGATGATAACGTGACAGCATCAAGTAAAAGTAATCTAGAGCGAGAATATAAATCGTGACAAGTATGAAACGATCAGAGAATATACTCGCCTCGTATCTGAATGTCTGAAGTAAACGTACTATCCGAGATGAGGTACCTGACTCTAGTTAGAGCAACACAAGTCAAGATGTATACAGAGGGTGATATATGAAATGTACAATGCATCTGCATGCTGTCTAGGTCAAACTAGGCTAAAGTCGACACTTGGTCAACTCTAGTCAACCACACTTGTCAACCTAGGTCAAGTCCTAGCCCAAACAAGTCTAACAAGTCTCACTAGGCCTAACCAAGCCTAATCTAGCAATCACACACCAATCACAAGGCTATACAAGCCAAACACAAGCACATATCAAGGCACATCCTATTCATGCATGTTCAACATTATATATATATAAAAAGAGGAAGGAACTAACATGTAAGCTATGTGTGTGTGTGAACATGGATGTGTACATGAAAAGAGAAATCAACACTAGGCCATATATCTTATACCCACATATATATATGTCTATACACACATATATGTATATAACTATAGGGAATCTTTATTTACCATATTAACACATTAGCCATATATAATGTATATACATATATATATTGAGAGAGAGATAGAGAAGAGCATGTGTATGGTTACAATGAACCAAGAAGCAAATGAGCCAAGGCAAGCTCTCAACTACAAATACCAAACACTCATTATCCTAATACATCATGTATATAACCTTCTTACATTCATGTGCATATGACATGATATACATACATGCATATTTACATACTACTCATCCTATATTATAACCATAGCATATACATATATACATAAATATTTCACACACATTCATATATGGGTATTCATATACTATATATATATACATGTGCATAAAGAGAGAGGGAAGGCCGGTATGTATCCAAGCAAGGGTTTGTGTGTGTGTGATGGACAGGGAGGTATGAATGTGTGAGTGTGCATAGATGTGTATATCACTATGTGTGTGTGAAGAGTGATAGAGAAATATGAGGGTGTGTGTGTCTATGAGATAAACTTGTGTGTGTGTGAGGGTGTATGAGTGTAGTGTGAGGAAAACAGTGGGGGGTCACATATGTGTATGTGTGTGTGTGTGTACTGTGCAAAAGTGAGAGGGTGAGGAAAATGTGGCCTTGTGTGTGTGTGCGTGTGTGTGTGTGTGTGTGTGTGTGTGTGTGTGTGTGTGTGTGTGTGTGTGTGTGTTATACACATGAGAGGACAGCAGGTTATTAGTTAAGGTAAATATAACTCAGGTTATAAACTATTAGTACACAGGTTCATCCTAACTAAAAAAATCCCAGTTTTACATCATCAGTTTCAATGTGAACTCTGTTAAACATTACACAAGTCTCATAACAAAAACTCAGTTTTTTATATACAAAGAGCTCAACATTATCAATATTCTCAGATTTTGTCAAGCCCCAACCCATAGGAAATTCTCAGATTTATTCTAAATGGGAACACCAAATCAAAGTTCAAAATGTCAAGGAAAATCAGTGTACTATAGTACAATGTTTTCCAGAATTAGCCTTAAGGCAAAAACCCAACTCAGATTTTATAACATGAACAATCTCAGTTTCTCAAGATGAGTTCAACTCAGTTTTCAAAACACATTCTCAGATTTTACACACATATACAAGTTGATTCTCAGTTTTATATACATGAACAAATCTCAGTTGTGTTCATCAAAAAGAACTCAGGTTTTACCATTTGGGAAATTCAGTTTTCAACCAACATACAACCAAATTCTCAGTCCCAGTTCTTTGTCAAGGGAAAGGGAATACACATTCCCAGTTTTCCTTTGAAAAAAATCTCTGTTTAACAGTTTACAGGGAAATGATTCAATCAATGCATCAACAGGTCAAAATTCCTATTCTCAAACCAAAACTCATTTGAATTTAAAATACTTCCTTAATTTATACTAGCAAATATGTGGAAAACAATTGGAAATGAAAACATGTATTGAATATGATAAAAATGTTCAGGAAACCTGAACCCAAAGTATCAGGACAGTATCCATAATCATGCTATAACCGAATCAAATTTCCACACTACAAAACCTAAACTATCATGTAAACTAATTCAACATATATCATAAATCTTGTTGGAATCTAATTTAGCAAATTAAAACACAATTTAAATCATTAAACTAGAAATTAAACTCTGATACAACCATCCAGACTGTACACGCACAGAACCAACACTACATCGTACACGTGTTCACCGTGTTCGTGGACACGACACGACACGAATTAGGACACGTGCTTGTGCACACGTGTACGCCCACACTAGGGCTACACACTCGTGTGCCTGAGACGTGTCCAAGTGAGTCGTGTCGAGAGAAATCACAGCGTATCAGCGCAGATTTCCCCGTGTGCACAGTTCAGTGTATGACCAGTGCACGTGTCCTCGTGTCCTCGATACGACACGAGGTGTCATGAGATTTTAGAGGAGTGTTCGCAGATACTGCCCCCGTGTCCACACAAATTTTCACGTGTCCATGTGCACTGTGCAATGTGCACAAATCGTGTGGTAGCAGGACACTGCCACACTGTGCAGTGCAGTGTGTGCAGCGTGTTCGTGTCTGATTTTAATACGGACATGACACGATATTGTGCTCAGTGTTAGTGATTTATGATCAGCACCTATAGGGCTAGAAAATGATGCAATTTGTTTTCGAAAATAATAACATTTAATTCTCAGAGACAAATCATCAAACACTTGAATATTAACCTAGATACGTGTCCGATACGGACACCAAACCAAATCTAATTCCTATAAAACTTAGCCTATAGATCCCTGGTACCTAGATGCATGCATTCATGAAGAGAAATCACAATATTAATAGGTTTTGAGGCATTTTACCTATTGAGTGAAAACTCAATGAAAACCAAGGAAAGGGGGGGGTCTTCTTCAAATGATGATGCCAAATGCTTGTGCAACCTTGCTAGCTAGCTCCCCTTGGCATCCTCAATGGTAGGGGATCCCAATGCAAGAAGTTTGGCTCAATTTGGAGTTGATTTGGATATTTGGGGAGAAGTTTAGGGAAGAACACAAAAGAGGCAAATAAAATGAATTAAAATTGGTGCAAATGATTAATGGGATGTATTTATAGGGGGTGGGGATGTGTCTTGGCTGCCATTAAGTTAGGGTTAGGGTTTAGGATGAGGGGCTAAGGTTTCTCCAACAATTTCTAGCTAATCTAAGGGCTCACAATTAAAGTAACATCCTTTAACCTTTAGCCTAAAATATCTTTTAACAAATATCTAGATATTTCACTAATTTAATTACTTAATGAAACCCTCTAACTTAGTCTCTAGGGTCATGATTAATAATCTAGATTAGGCTAACTTCTAGGTCAAGACTCAACAATTTAACTAACACATATTTAATTAATATAATTCACAATTTCATAAAAGTGTCAAAATGACTAAAATACCCCTAGGCTTAAAAGTAAAAATTTGAAATCCTAAACACATGATTAGGTCTCATTGGTCATGATTAGTCTTCTAGGTCATGTATGACTAATGTTACACCAGCAAAATACCAATTCACATTTCACTCAATTAAATAGTTTTAAAATAACTAAAAATCACCAAAAATCATACCATGACTAAAATCAATATTTTAATGATTTAAAATACAAAAGTTCAAATTTACCCTTATTTTGGAAAAGTGGGTGTTACAGAGCTTGCGTGACTTTTCATGCAGCTCTCTCTCTCCTTGAGCTTGCGTGACTTTTCACGCAGCTCTCTCTCCTTGAGCTTGCGTGACTTTTCATGCAGCTCTCTCCTTGAGCTTGCGTGACTTTTCATGCAGCTCTCTCTCCTTGAGCTTGCGTGACTTTTCACGCAGCTCTCTCTCCTTGAGCTTGCGTGACTTTTCACGCAGCTCTTCCCTTGAGTCTGCGTGACTTTTCACGCACGCTGCCTTGAGTGAGCCTGCGTGACTTTTCACCCCTTGAGTGTGCGTGCTTTTGTGCGTACGCTTTTGATATTTTATCAGATATTATATGCCTATTTTATATCCTTACGCCTTTTGTCCCGAGCATGATATGAACACTAATGTGGCCCCGGAGAACAAAGTGTTCCTACCCGATACCTGTACCTGAAAGTCCCAGTTCTTGTTCATGCTCGACAAAAGACTCGTAACTCCACGTGGCGTATTTCCAATGATGCATTACACTAAGGAGGGTAGCACATGTTGACATACTGATTGACATGGATCCTCTTTGGGGTACTCGTACTAAAGTACGACTTTAGGAGGATAATCATGCAGGCCAAAGCATGTGAGTCCATGATTTCACCTAGGGTTAAACTAGGCAACTAAATATACTAAATGCATGGGGAGGGCAGAATCCCGAGATCGTGTTACACCAGCCGCCTTGAGATATTGTCTTGACGCGCCGGCTGGTCTCCACGGATACTGTGTCATCTGCAACGAGTGGATGACTGTATCCGATTAATTCCTGCTATATAATATATGTTTTGGCAAGGTGGCCTTACGAGGGACCTGTGCTAAATAACACCTGTCTACGTGAACCCCTGGGTTGGCTAGCCTTGCTGGAAAGATACGATCTGAGGATTTCCTATTAACATGATGCGAGGATAACTTCGTCCTACTAGAAACTCGTAGACTTGATTGGCCGTGAAAATGACTTGCTTGTATCCTATTGCCTTCCGTGAATAACTGAGGGAAGCGGACTGTCATGGTACGTGATCCAACCCATGTTCTTGTTTGATTGTTGGGTTGATTATCGTATTATGACAGGCTGTGGACCGAAGTTATGAACGGAAGACTTATTCTGGTTGTGAAGTGCTACTTCTGGGAATGACTGAGGAACATGGTCTATCATGGTACATGATCCAACCCATATTCTTGTTTGATTGTTGGGTTGGTTATTGTGCTGCGATAGGCTATCGACCGAAGTCACGATCAGGAGATTTTATTGTTTATACCTTTTAACTTATGTGAAAGTTATAGAGTACGACACGTCCCGACTCCATGCGGCACCTTTTGTCCTTGTTTGGTTGTAAGGGTGCCATATGGGTTCGAGGATGTTGCGCTACCCTATAATAGTAGCATAAGTATTATTATTATCAATTATTCTATTTAACTGGGTTTTTAATCTTAACTCTTGTGCCCCTTTGGCGGTACTTGCTATTCGGGGCTGACCCTGCTGGTTTTGTTTGGCCAGATTCCGTAGCAGAGCCTGAGGACACGATCTTCCTCCCTGACATCCATGGTGCATACTAGGAGCATGGCAGTTCGGGGACTCGAGTGGGTTTCTTCTCCACCACTCCTGCTTATATTTTGTGCGGCATTTAGCCACCGACACCTGTTAGCCGGATTACTTGATATTTTGTGTCAGTACATAATTGTAATTAAACAGACTACAGCTGTGTATAATTTTGTACTCCTGACTCTCCGAGATAGCTAAATTATAAAGCTAGTCTCTTATGATCATTTTGATGAAGCGTCGGAGACGCCTTACTGCTTTATCTTTAATGTTCATTTATTTGTTGATGTGATTTGATTGATTGAGACATAGAACTCTGTGGGACCATAGGAGACTTGATTGTAGCATGTACCCCCTAGTCTCTCGACAGCCATGATCGCCGTATGACGTTACGTACCTCATATGGAGTAGCTGGCCTAGTCCGTCTCCGTATTTCGGTACTGGGGCGTGACACTCCTGTAGCTACGCCTTGGGGACTTTAACACGATCGCAAGCATCGAGGAAAAGTCGGAGGGTCACCCTCCCCACCTACCAGCCGTGAACGACTTCAACTCCTTTATTTTTTAAGCTAAATTACACCCCCTCCCCTACTCCGGTAACTCCTTCACTTGGTACAACATGCAAGAAGGAGCTCGTCGCCAATATTTTTGCCTAGATCGTGCACTCATCGACAACCAGTGGTCCGATATGAACCTCATCTCCAACCTCTCCCACCTTAACTCCATAGAATTCGACCACTCTTCCCTCCTTATTGAGGTCAGCAACAACTCCAACCCTATTAAAAACCCTTCAGATTCCTAGACTTTTGGAGATATCACCCTCAATTCCAAAACATCGTGGCTTCTTCCTTTAACTTGGCGAATAACACAGACCCCCTCATCACAGTGGCCATGAAACTCAAGGCCACCATTGGCGCCCTTACTTCCTGGAGCAAACTCGCTTTTGGCAACATCTTCCAAGAAATTAAGGCTGCGGATGACGACGTCACTCGTGCCGAGATTAGGTTTTCTACGGATTGCTCCTCAGAGAACCGAGCCACGCTTAACCTTAACAAGGCTATCATTAAATCCCGTCTAAAAGTTGAGACAGAATTTTGGAAGCAGAAAGCCAGGTTGACTTGGGACATCGAGGGCGACAGAAACTCTGCTTTCTTCCACGCCTGGGTTAGGGGACGCAGGCATCAACTCACTCTTCATCAAATCAACGACGATAACGACAACTTACTCAAAGATCAGTGGAGCATCCAGGCGGCTGCCATCAACTTCTACTCCAAACTTTTCACTAAAGAGTTCGTCGTCCAGGATGAGACCTTCCTGGATAAGGTCCCTCCCTTAATTGAAGAGCAGGATAATGATCTTTTATTAATCCTACCTTCCGCGGAAGAAGTTAAGTCCGCGTTCTGGGCCCTTGACGAACACAGCGCTCCTGGTCCAGACAAATTCTTGGGGGTTTTCTTCTGGTCATATTGGAACATCATTTAGACCGACATGATCAAAGCCGCAACTGCTTTCTTTCAAAGAGCGTGCTATCCTAAATCCTTATCCCGAGCCAACCTCATCTTAATTCCCAAAAAAGATAAATCGGAGACCTTCAAAGACTTCAGACCGATCAGCTTATGCACCTTCACAAATAAAATCATCTCCAAGATCATCGCCACCCGTATGGCCCACATCCTTCCCAAGATTATCTCTGAGGAACAAAGCGGCTTTGTCCCAAGGCGGAACATCACTGATAACATCCTTCTAGCCCAAAAAATGATAACATGCATAAAATTCCCGTCCAGGGGGGTAACGTAGCCATCAAGCTTGATATGGAGAAGGCCTACGTTCGCCTGGACTGGCAATAAATAATTTGGGTTCTCAGAGCATACAGGTTTTCCGAATCAAGGATAGACATCATATACAGATCCATAAGCAACTCATGGTTCTCCACGGTCATTAATGGTCAAACGGACGGTTTCTTCAAATCTAGCTGAGGTGTTCGTCGAGGAGACCCTCTATCCTCCACCTTATTCATCATTATCGCCGAAGCCCTCAGCAGAAACCTCAGCGGCATGGTCAACATCCCCAGATTCCACCACTTCTACACCACCTCGGGCTGCCCCCTAATCACCCACCTGGCCTGCCGACGACGTAAACCCCCTAATTCATTAAAATATTTAATTTTAGTTTTGTGTAGAAATTGGTACTAAAATACATGTATGCATAATATTAGGAGTGTGAAATAATAGTAATAGCAAATACATAAGTTAATGCATAGTATGGGTGTAAGTTTATATGATATATTTATATGTATATATGTATGTGTGTATGTGTTGATTTATTAAGGTGTATATATATATAATTTTTTTTTTCTATTATTAAGGTGTATATATTAAGGTGTATATATTTACATATACATATATGTGGGAATATATGTGTATATAAATATATCTAAATTATTGAATTATTGAAAAGAGTTTTAATTAGAAATAATAAATAAAATAGAATTTAGATTTAAATAGAGTAATAATAGAAAAATAGAATAAGAAAAGAAAAAGAATAAGAAATGAAAAAGAAATGAAAAAGGAAAAGAAAAGAAAAGAAAAGAAAAAAATCAAATCACCCACCCACTAAAGTGGGCGCCCCCCTCCCCCCATCTCCCTTACGCAGCTGTTGCTGCAGCGCGCCCAAAACCCAACCCCAACACCAAACCGTGAGCACACCAACCCGTAGTAGCTTATTAGAATCCTAATAGTATTAGGTTTTGCCAAAACTTGTTATATATATATCTTCCTCCACAGACCTCAAAACCCTAGACTCCCAAAACGAAAATTGCGGCAGAACATACCCTCTTCGTCTACGAGTTCTTTTCACCAGCAACGGAGTTATGTGCGCGACGAATGGAGCATCAAAAGTCAGCCTCTCGTCATCTACGGAGCAGTTTTCCCACTCAAGGTACCCTACTTCTCGATGACGTAACTTTTTACTCATAACCCCGATTTTTAAGATCTGTAAGATGGATTTTGATATGACCATCTAACTGGTTCAAAAAATCGAACCGATGCTAGCAAAAAATTAGATTTTTTGGACTGTTAAAACCAATTCTAAACGACAACTTGTCGGCTAATTTTTTTGCTGTACATTCAAAACATATAGAAACTAATTAAAAACAGTAAAAGACAACATAATCGAGATCGCAATGCATCTTCTGGATCGTCGTTTTGATTAACGTGTAAAAAGTAAATTGATGTTGAAGTTGGAGGAAAAACGGTGTTAAACTTATATAAAATTCTGAAATTTTTCTCGATACGGCGTGCGCCCCGACCAACCGGGCAACTTGGTCGCGCGCTATATGCATCGAAAGGCACGTATGGACGTTGCTGACGTGTGGGAACTGACGGAACTCTGTTTTGTCGTGTGTGCGCGACGAAATCAGTCTGTATCCGTCAAGATGCCCCGTATCGCCAATTTGCAAACTTTGTTTTAACTTCGTGTACAGTCGTCAAATCGAGACGAAACTTGCGCCAATAGGTCTGAATCAAAATTTTGGTCCTGTTTGCCAAGTTTGGTTCGATTCTGAGAAGGTCGACCGGAACCCCATTTTGGCGGGCCCGTGACCCACTCAAACGGACGATTTTGTACGCTGCTCATCGAAATCCAAAACTGGACATACCGTTGAGTTCTCCTCATCAAATTGAATTCGTAGACATGTAGTTTGACGACTTTAGAGACCATAGACTTTGGCACGCATTTTGGTACAAAGTTGGTCCAACAGCGGATATCGTTTTGACCCAAAATTATGATTTTGCCCAGGTTCCAGAATTTGAGTTTTGAATAGGCGTTTCCTAGTTATATCTTTTACACCGAGTACATTTTTTATGTTTGTTTCAGCATCCGGGGTTGTTTGGAGATTGTGACGTTTCGTGGCTGACATTGTGATTTTTTGGACTTGCCACTTTGTACCATCAGGCAAGATACCTTGCCACCTTACTCTGTGACTTACATATTCTTATTTTTAGTTATTATTTTTAGCATTTTGTTTGTGGTTATTATCAAACTGTGTGTCCAAGTCATACTTGGGTGCAAGCGACTCTATTGGTCATTTTTCTCGCTTTTATTTATTTCTCTTGCTTTGACTTAGCCTAGTGACCACCCATTGTTGATGAGGTATTGGTATATCTCATTTGGTCTTAACACTTGCTTACCATGTGTTGTATGTCACATATAGGACACATACTCGCGTAGTCGGGTGGCCACCGATACGTATGGAGCGTGCGACGGATAGGAGTATCTGCCAATATAATTTCATGTTAGAAGACTTGGTGGTTACTAGAGGTTCATATCAGTCATGGAGATGATGATACTAGGCATTGGGTGGGGAGAACAATACCTGACTTATGGGCTTCTTTGCACTTCCTTGATTACCAGTGCGCTCCCCCGGAGACGCAGGCTCCAGGTGCCCTCTGACGCTTTCCAGAGCGTTATGGACGTAGCCACTTGCACATGATACACTCTGACGATCTTCGGACGTTATGGACGTAGGCCCCTGGTCCCCTTTACAGGAACTATGCCGATCCCATTTACCGCCAGGGCTCATGCGTCGAAGGATTGTTTCTCAAAACTGCATATTCACAGTAGTTTGGTCAGGAACCCTATTGCATGCATCCTTTCTTTCTATTATAATATCACAATTTATATAGCATAGTATTTTCTTGTATCTCGCTACGTCCCTCTGAGGACCTAGTTATCTCTCCAGGATTATATGTCACGCCCCAGAACCAGAATACTGGAGAGCGGGGGCAGACATAGCCAGCTACGTATATTGAAATGGAAACCACCTCGATATACGGTCACGGCTGTCTAGATATGTGAGGGTTTTCTACAAGCCAACAGTCTCTTATGGTCATGAACAAGCCTAGTGTCTCAATCACCACAAGTAAGTAAAGTCGCAAGATGTATGATCATTAAATATACAATAATAAGGCTTCCCAAATATTATATATTCAGCTAATCATGAAGCTAGTCGTTACAAAATGTTAGGACTAGCAAGATTTTAGTCATACATGATCAACCCTAGGATTTGTCAATCATGTTTACAGCCCGTAGACAGACAGTAAGTAAAAGTGCATCGAGCTAACAGGTGCTCGTCGGCTAAACGCCTCAAAAGAATAGTTTTACAATAAAGTGGGCAAAACAAAAAGGAAAATCCACTCTTGGCCCGGGTTCCGTTTAGTTGTCACCATTGGGCTGGAAGCTTGGTAGATCCTCGGGAGCTGCTCCAAAATCTAGCCACACAAAACCAGCTGGGTCAACCCCAGAAAGAGCAAGTGCCACAAGGGGGCCACGAAATAAGAACAAAAGCCAGCAATCAGCACAGAAAATCTAATATTAAAAACTAACATTACGAAAATATGTCAAGATGATATACGACGAGATAACCATGGAACTATTCCGATAGCCAGGTTACAACCCGTAAACCAAACAAGGACCGGGGTTGTAATCCTTCATCTGAACAGAGCTTGGTTTCCCACCATTTATCGGTAAGATAAGTAATGTAAGTAATCAAGACAGGAAGCAATCTTGCATGGGATCAAGACATGACTAGACTGGTTATACCTCAATCAATCAATCACGGCCAAGCAGATCCTACGGCTTACTACTTTAACTAACTAGGGTTATCACAGGCCTAATTACTAACAACATGCAGTGAGATTGTTCTACAGCCACAAGCCCTGCAGACCATCCAGGCTACCCAGGTCGAAAATTAGGGGTTGAATTCAGGTGGGTACATCGCCCGGGAGACAAATGTACCCTTAGGTGACTTAGAGGGTGCAACACTCGATGGTGCGCTAGAAATGTGCCCTACTCGACGGCAGGCTACAGATCCCAAGAGCGCCCAGGTAACGGGATTGCCTGTAGCTTTGTCATCTCTTCATGACTACTGTGTTATTCTAGTTATTAACCTTAATCCATTTTAGTAGGTACTCCTGACCGTGGTACTCAGGAGACCCATCCTAGACATGATGCAAGACTGGACAAGTGAATTTAACAAGCAAGCAAGAAAGAACTACCCACGGTGTCAAGGCAAGTCAAGTTAATTAGCCGTCGCAACAGCATTAAGATAAATCATGTCAGGGTACTTGTCGGGAGTGGGCCACGACGGGCCACTATCATGTCAGGTTGGTCATGTCAGGAGTGCACCACTACGGGTCACTGTCATGTTATGCTAGTTTCTTGTCATACCATGCCATGTACAGTAGTCATTCCAAACATATTAAGTAAAATCAAGTTCATGACAAAAGGCGTAAGGATATAAAATGGGCATAAAATATCTAATAAAATATCAAAGTACAGGGTTATAGAAGAGCCAAGCTTAAAGATATAAAACCAAAACTCTAAGAGCCAATGGATTAAGCAAGGCGTTCAGGGGAGCAGCGTACGCGAAAGTTACGCACGCATGAGAGCTGCGTAGGTGAAAAGTCACGCACGCTACAGAGAGCAGCGTAGGTAAAAAGTCACGCACGCTACAGAGAGCAGCGTAGGTGAAAAGTTACGCACGCTACAGAGAGCAGCGTAGGTGAAAGTCACACACGCTCAAGGAAGCAGCGTAGGTGAAAAGTCACGCACGCTGAGAGAGCAGCGTAGGTGAAAAGTCACGCACGCTACAGAGAGCAGCGTAGGTAAAAGTCACGCACGCTCAAGGGAGCAGCGTAGGTGAAAAGTCACGCACGTTGAGAGAGCAGCGTAGGTGAAAAGTCACGTACGCTACAGAGAGCAGCGTAGGTGAAAGTCACGCACGCTCAAGGGAGCAGCGTAGGTGAAAAGTCACGCACGCTGAGAGAGCAGCGTAGGTGAAAAGTCACGTACGCTACAGAGAGCAGCGTAGGTAAAAAGTCACGCACGCTGAGAGAGCAGCGTAGGTGAAAAGTCACGCACGCTCAAGGGACACGCTTCCAACAGAAAGCATATCTAAGTCTGCGTACGCAGCGCTAAAGAGCGCGCATAGCTCAGGGTACGTAAGCTAAACTGCTCTGCACACTGCTCACTGTCTTCTCCAAACAGCAAGAACACCATGGTTGAACTCAAGGCTACACAGCATCATAACTTGGCCATCCGAACTCCAAATCCAGATTTCCAAAGTTCCAACTTGGGTAGAATTGAATGCTCTTCCACTTGGAAACACCAAAACCCATGAAAATCCAACTTAAAGAGATCAAACCATACAAAATCCGAAAATAGAAATAACTTAGATCTAGAGCAAAGGAGACTTCAAATCACAAAATACCAAGTTCTAATGTTGATCACCATGTCCTAATCTAGCAAATGAACCAAGAAAATAAGGCTCTCATGAAGTGGCAAGGTGCACTTGCCTAGGGTTTGGAGAGTTGTGGAGGAAGGAGAAGAAGAAGAAGAAGGAAATTAATGGTGGAAGTTATGAGGAGAGAGAGTGGTAGGTGGGGGTTATAAAGAGGGTGAGTTGTGGTGGGTTGAGGGGTAGCATAGGTTAAGGTAATCCAACTCACATAAAACCGAACCAATCCAAATAAAACCGAGCCATGCCAAAACCCAAAATACGGGAAAATACCGAAATCCCACAAGTTGAGAAAAAATAAAATAAAAAAATACATGCCAAAATTCAAATACGAGTATAAATACGAAATACGAAAAATACGGGAAATGAGGGTGACAACTCTACCCACCTTAAAAGAATTCTGTCCTCGAAATTTAATCAAGGAGCTAGAGATTGTCACGACAAGCTACACTAAGCACAGGCAAGTTACACTAAGCAGTTCAATCATACAATCATACAATGCAAGCAAAGAAGGGAAAACGTAAGGCATAAGAAAGACATTATACCTCACGAGTCAAACAGGTAGGGATATCGCGATCGGATGTCATCCTCACGCTTCCACGTTGACTCACCTAGAGAGTGATGACCCCAAGCAACACGGACTAATTTAATAGTCTTGTTCTTGAGTATATTTTCCCTCCGGTCCAAAATAGACACGGGCCTCTCCTCATACGAAAGATTGGTACCAACAACCAATTCCGAATGGTCTAGGATGTAGCTCGGGTTCGGAATATACCGTCGTAATTGGGACACATGGAATACATCATATACCTCACTTAGCGACGGCGGAAGAGCGAGACGATAGGATACATCTCCTACTCGCTCTAGAATATCGAACGGCCCTATATACCTAGGACTAAGCTTTTCCCGCATGCCAAAGCGAATGATGCCGCGGTTAGGCGAGATCCTAAGGAATACATGGTCGCCGACAGCAAATTCTAAAGGACGTCGATGAGCATCGGCCCAATGGCGCTGGCGGTCCTGGGCAACTCGGAGGGGATCTCTGACCTTTCTGACCACTTCAACCGTCTGGGAAATCAACTCGGATCCGAGCATCTGCCTCTCTCCGACATCGTCCCATGCTAGCGGGGATCTGCACTTCCTGCCATAAAGAGGCTCGAAGGGTGCCATCTGGATATTGGCCTGATAACTGTTGTTGTACGAGAATTCCACCAGGTGCAGATGATTCTCCCATGAACCACCGAAGTCAAGGGTACAGGATCTCAACATATCTTCAAGAGTCTGGATTGTGCGCTCTGATTGACCATCCGTCTGTGGGTGATATGCTGAGCTGAATTGAAGGCGAGTCCCCAAACTCTTCTGCAAGCTGCGCCAAAAGTGTGATGTGAATCTTGAATCCCTGTCTGAGGTGATGCTGACTGGCACACCATGAAGCCTGACGATCTGCCTGAGGTACATCTCTGCTAGCTGCGCCGTCGACTGTCCAACTCTGAATGGGAGAAAGTGTGCCACCTTGGTAAGCCTGTCCACAATTACCCAAATAGCATCTCTACCGGCCGGAGATCTGGGCAATCCGGTCACGAAATCCATGGTTATATGTTCCCATTTCCATTCTGGGATCGGTAAGGGTTGAAGAAGTCCAGCGGGCCTCTGATGTTCAGCTTCAACCTGTTGGCAAACCAAACACCGAGAGACAAACCGGGCTATCTTCCTCTTCATGCCATTCCACCAAAAATGCTGACGAATATCACGGTACATCTTCGTACCACCCGAATGAATAGAATACTGTGAACTGTGGGCTTCTGCCATGACTTCCTGTTTGATATCTCCACTAGGTACACAAAGACGAGTGCCGTGTCGAAGGGTACCATCTTCATGGATACATAACTCTGGCCTTCTTCCTGCTTCACACTCTGCTCTGAGTCGATGGATCTTGGAATCTGTTGACTGCGCCACCCGGATTCTCTCAACTATGCTGGACTGAACCTGTAGGCTGGCCATCAATGCCATGCTGGTTGGAAGAACCACTTCAATTCCCATCTTCTGAAGATCTGCCAATAATTTTGGTTGCGCCGTCAGGAGATAAACTCCGGCTCTCCTGCTCAATGCATCTGCTACAACGTTGGCCTTCCCGGGATGATACTGCAAATCTACATCATAATCCACCAATAGCTCGAGCCATCTTCTCTGCCGCATATTAAGGTCCTTCTGGGTGAAAACATACTTCAGGCTCTTATGATCAGTAAAGATCTCCACTCTATCTCCGTACAAGTAGTGTCTCCACAACTTCAAAGCAAATACTACCGCCGCCAATTCCAAGTCGTGGGTCGGGTAATTCTTCTCATGATCACGAAGTTGACGTGACGCATAAGATATTACCTTCCCATGCTGCATCAAGACACACCCCAATCCTCTGCCTGAAGCGTCACAATAAACTGTGAATCCTCCGGTCCCATCTGGAAGGGTGAGAATGGGAGCCGTTATCAAACCTCGCTTCAACTTCTCAAATGATTCCTGACACTCTGCTGTCCAAACAAACGACACATCCTTGCGGGTCAATTGGGTCATCGGCGCTGAAATCCTTGCGAAATCTGAAACGAACCGCCGGTAGTAGCCGGCCAATCCAAGGAAGCTGCGAACCTCTGCCACTGAGCTGGGTACCGGCTATGACTCGATAGCCACAATCTTCTGGGGATCCACTTCCACTCCTCCTCGGGTAATGATGTGACCCAAGTACAAAATACGATCGAGCCAGAACTCGCATTTACTGAACTTGGCGTACAATTGATGCTCCCTAAGCGTCTGAAGGACGACTCTGAGATGTTGCTCATGCTCTGCTTCACTCTTGCTGTAGACCAGGATGTCATCTAGGAACACGATCACAAATTGGTCCAAGTAAGGTATGAAAATACGATTCATGAGGTCCATGAATACGGCCGGCGCATTGGTCGCTCCAAAGGGCATAACAAGGAACTCTCAATGTCCATACCACGATCTGAATGCTGTCTTCGGGATGTCCTGTTCTCTGACTCTGATCTGGTGGTATCCTGACCGCAAGTCGATCTTCGAGAACACTGAAGCCCCTCTGAGCTGATCAAACAAGTCATCTATCCTCGGAAGAGGGTATCTGTTCTTGATTGTCACCGAATTCAAGGTAAGATAATCAACACATAGCCTGGACGTACCATCCTTCTTTTTCAAAAGAAGCATCGGGGCTCCCCAAGGGGATCCACTTGCACGGATGAATCCCCTGGTCCTCAGTTCTTCAATCATCTTGTACAAAATCTCCAATTCTGAAGGTACCATCCTGTAGACTCGCTCTGACACTGGTGCTATCCCGGGAATCAAGTCTATAGTGAACTCAATCTCCCGCTCTGGCGGTATCCCTGGAAGCTCCTCTGGAAAGACATCTGGAAACTCTTCAACTATCCAGGGTAACTGCACTGCTGCTACTGCCATCCGTAATGCTGGGGAAGATGGCTCCACTACCCCTCTGGAAAACGAAAACTCTGGCTCGTCGGGGATACTAAAGACAACTCTGCCAATATGGCAGTCTATCCTAGCATACTGGTTCCTCAACCAATCCATGCCTAGGACTACATCATAGTCTGCCATAGGAAACTCTATGAATCTAGCAGGGAACTCCCTACCGCTAACTACGATCCGACACGAGGAAAACACTCGATCTACTCCCACAAGACCATTACCAGTAAGTATATTGAGCCTCACTGATAATGACTCAGGCTCCAATCCTATCCGTGTCGTAAATCGTACAGACATGAATGAATGCGATACACCAGAATCAAACAATACCGAAGCTGGAAAGGAGTTGACGAGAATAGTACCTGCCACTACCTCACCTGGTGCAACTTCTTCTTCCATAGCCATCATCATGGCCTGACCTTGTCCTCTGGCTGCTGGTCCCCTCTGCTGGAAACCTCTCTGCCTATTCTGGGTCTGAGCTTGGGCTTGTGCATACTGCTGGGGGTGTTGTTGCTGGAATGCCTGAGACTGAGGCGGCAAGGGCCTCGAAGACTGATACAGCTGCTGCTGAACTGGTGCTGGGGCCGGTCCTCTCACCGAAGAGCTAGAAGGGTTGGATGCAGATGAACCACCCCTATTCGGGCAAGCCCCAACCCTATGATCTGCTGCTCCACAAGCCAGGCACAATCCCTGCACCCTGCGGCAGTCTGCCACCACATGCCCTGGCTTTTCGTAATGAGAAAATCCCATCGCGGAAGTCTGCTTCTGCTTCTGCTGCTGCGGGTACGTCGGGGTTGAATGCTGAACCAACGTTACTTAGGCCGCCCGCCTCGGAGTCCCAATGGTCAAACTTCTAGCTGCCGGGGCTGAAGCTGATGATTGACGCATCTGACTATGGGACCACTTCCTACCTCCGGTCCTATCCACGATCCTCTGGGAGGTGTACTCATGCCTCCTAGCTGCTCTCAAGACTGCATCGAACGTCTGGTGCTCGAACTGCTCAACCGCCAACAAGATCTCCAAATGTAGTCCCTGTTGGAACCGATGGGCCCTATCGAACTCGGTCGCCACCAAGGTGGGGGCAAACCTACTGAGTCTAGAAAACTCCGATGCATAACTATCGACTGTTCTGCCTCATTGCTTCAAGTTGGTAAATCTGGTCTGCAGGTCGTACCAAGCCACAGCATCAAAGTACTTCGTCTGGAATCTCTCCCTAAATACTGCCCAAGCAATGGGTGCCACTAATCCCATGGCCTGTGCCGCCCACCAATTGCGAGCTAAATCCAATAACTGCAGGCGTACCACCGCCACCTTCTCATTCTCAGGTGTCCTGGCTGCTTCCAGAATCACCTCGGTATCCTGAAGCCATGCATCCGCGGCAATCGCATCCTCGCTGCCGTCGAAGAAAGGAGGGTTCAATCGCTTGAAACTGTTGGCCGCCTGGTTCCCTGGATGTCCGCCTCGGGTCAAAGCATCTTGAACTGTCTGGTGCAGGGCGTCGCTTCGACGATCCTGGGAAGCTATCAAGGTTCTGATGAGGCCTACTAAGGTACCATCATCTGGCTCTGCAGGCTGGACGGGCCGAAGTGGTGACTCTCCTCCCGTAGGCACAACTCTGGAGGCTACCCCGGAATGCTGGGCTTGATCTCCGGGTTGCTGCTGATCTGCGGGAAGTGCTCCACCTCGTCGATCGGTAGGACCAGGTACAGTGCCGCTAAAGAAGACGATACAGGGAACAATAAGGAAGGGACCAGGACAGATCAATGATATAAGCACAGGATCAGGGCAAGAATTCAGGGATTCAGAGGATACGAACAGAGATCAAGGACGAGTACTGATTGAGACATCTATCTGGTAAACCCGCACACCTCTTGATTTACAAGACATGCATGGGCCACCACTTAAACCATGTCACGCCCCAGAACCAGAATACTGGAGAGCGGGGGCAGACATAGCCAGCTACGTATATTGAAATGGAAACCACCTCGATATACGGTCACGGCTGTCTAGATATGTGAGGGTTTTCTATAAGCCAACAGTCTCTTATGGTCATGAACAAGCCTAGTGTCTCAATCACCACAAGTAAGTAAAGTCGCAAGATGTATGATCATTAAATTTACAATAATAAGGCGTCCCAAATATTACATATTTAGCTGATCATGAAGCTAGTCGTTACAAAATGTTAGGACTAGCAAGAGTTTAGTCATACATGATCAACCCTAGGATTTGTCAATCATGTTTACAGCCCGTAGACAGACAGTAAGTAAAAGTGCATCGAGCTAACAGGTGCTCGTCGGCTAAACGCCTCAAAAGAATAGTTTTACAATAAAGTGGGCAAGACAAAAAGGAAAACCCACTCTTGGCCCGGGTTCCGTCTAGTTGTCACCATTGGGCTGGAAGCTTGGTAGATCCTCGGGAGCTGCTCCGAAATCTGGCCACACAAAACCAGCTGGGTCAACCCCAGAAAGAGCAAGTGCCACAAGGGGGCCACGAAATAAGAACAAAAGCCAGCAATCAGTACAGAAAATCTAATATTAAAAACTAACATTACGAAAACATGTCAGGATGATATACGACGAGATAACCATGGAACTATTCCGATAGCCAGGTTACAACCCGTAAACCAAACAAGGACCGGGGTTGTAACCCTTCATCTGAACAGAGCTTGGTTTCCTACCATTTATCGGTAAAATAAGTAATGTAAGTAATCAAGACAGGAAGCAATCTTGCATGGGATCAAGACATGACTAGACTGGTTATACCTCATTCAATCAATCACGACCAAGCAGATCCTACGGCTTACTCTTTTAACTAACTAGGGTTATCACAGGCCTAATTACTAACAAGATGCAGTGAGATTGTTCCACAGTCACAAGCCCTGCAGACCATCCAGGCTATCCAGGTCGAAAATTAGGGGTTGAATTCATGTGGGTACATTACCCGGGAGACAAATGTACCCTTAGGTGACTTAGAGGGTGCAACACTCGAAGGTGCGCTGGAAATGTGCCTTACTCGACGGCAGGCTACAGATCCCAAGAGCGCCCAGGTAACGGGATTGCCTGTAGCTTTGTCATCTCTTCATGACTACTGTGTTATTCTAGTTATTAACCTTAATCCATTTTAGTAGGTACTCCTGACCGTGGTACTCAGGAGACCCATCCTAGATATGATGCAAGACTGGACAAGTGAATTTAACAAGCAAGCAAGAAAGAACTACCCACGGTGTCAAGGCAAGTCAAGTTAATTAGCCGTCGCAATAGCATAAAGATAAATCATGTCAGGGTACTTGTCGGGAGTGGGCCACGACGGGCCACTATTATGTCAGTTTGGTCATGTCAGGAGTGCACCACTACGGGTCACTGTCATGTTATGCTAGTTCCTTGTCATACCATGCCATGTACAGTAGTCATTCCAAACATATTAAGTAAAATCAAGTTCATGACAAAAGGCGTAAGGATATAAAATGGGCATAAAATATCTAATAAAATATCAAAGTACAGGGTTATAGAAGAGCCAAGCTTAAAGATATAAAACCAAAACTCTAAGAGCCAATGGATTAAGCAACGGGTTCAGGGGAGCAGCGTACGCGAAAGTTACGCACGCATGAGAGCTGCGTAGGTGAAAAGTCACGCACGCTACAGAGAGCAGCGTAGGTGAAAAGTCACGCACGCTACAGAGAGCAGCGTAGGTAAAAAGTCACGCACGCTACAGAGAGCAGCGTAGGTGAAAGTCACGCACGCTCAAGGAAGCAGCGTAGGTGAAAAGTCACGCACGCTGAGAGAGCAGCATAGGTAAAAAGTCACGCACGCTACAGAGAGCAGCATAGGTGAAAGTCACGCACGCTCAAGGGAGCAGCGTAGGTAAAAAGTCACGCACGCTGAGAGAGCAGCGTAGGTGAAAAGTCACGCACGCTACAGAGAGCAGCGTAGGTGAAAGTCACGCACGCTCAAGGGAGCAGCATAGGTGAAAAGTCACGCACGCTGAGAGAGCAGCGTAGGTGAAAGGTCACGCACGCTACAGAGAGCAGCGTAGGTGAAAAGTCACGCACGCTGAGAGAGCAGCGTAGGTGAAAAGTCATGCACGCTCAAGGGACACGCTTTCAACAGGAAGCGTACCTAAGTCTGCGTACGCAGCGCTAAAGAGCGCGCGTAGCTCAGGGTGCGTAAGTTAAACAGCTCTGCACACTGCACACTGCTCACTCTCTTCTCCAAACAGCAAGAACACCATGGTTGAACTCAAGGCTACACAGCATCATAACTTGGCCATCCGAACTCCAAATCCAGATTTCCAAAGTTCCAACTTGGGTAGAATTGAATGCTCTTCCACTTGGAAACACCAAAACCCATGAAAATCCAACTTAAAGAGATCAAACTATGCAAAATCCGGAAATAGAAATAACTTAGATCTAGAGCAAAGGAGACTTCAAATCACAAAACACCAAGTTCTAATGTTGATCACCATGTCCTAATCTAGCAAATGAACCAAAAAAATAGGGCTCTCATGAAGTGGCAAAGTGCACTTGCCTAGGGTTAGGAGAGTTGTGGAGGAAGGAGAAGAAGAAGAAGAAGAAAATTAATGGTAAAAGTTATGAGGAGAGAGAGTGGTAGGTGGGGGTTATAAAGAGGGTGAGTTGTGGTGGGTTGAGGGGTAGCATAGGTTAAGGTAATCCAACTCACATAAAACCGAACCAATCCAAATAAAACCGAGCCATGCCAAAACCCAAAATACGGGAAAATACCGAAATCCCACAAGTTAAGAAAAATAAAATAAAAAATACATGCCAAAATCCAAATACGAGTATAAATACGAAATACGGAAAATACGGAAAATGAGGGTGACATTATACGACTTTCTGCAGAAGTACGGAGTGGCATTGGATTCAGCTTACATCGATGACGAGGCAGTTCCTACTGATTTCTAGTCTATTCTTTATTTGAGACATTAGTAGACATTATTTTTACGTCTCTTTTCTTTCTATTTTGCGGAGGTTAGACTCCGATCTTGTGAGACTATTTTCATAGCTGTTTGGCGTGAGCATGTTCACCCGGCTATCTTTTGATACACTTATTTATTATTTGGACTCTATCATTTTCTATGTTAAACAATGATGAGATTAAATTATATTATTCTGGCATGTGATTATTTTATTTACAGCTGATGTGCATATATGAGAATTCCATATATTGGAGTATTCTTCGTACATGTGTAGGTAGCATGTTCACGTGCTTGGTCCTATGTACTTTGGGACCGGGGCGTTACATATTTTTGTGTTGGCCCATGCAGGTCTACGTTAATATTGTTGGGTTACATGACTGTGCCCAACAAGCCTGCATATATGAATATGATTATCTCATCCAGAACTACTACGCCCCTTGATATCCAAACTTTTTTTCAAATTCCTTCGATTAATTGATTTACCTCACATCTAACCTTTCCTAATAACATCCTATTCTTCCTCGTGCCAACAATATGAATCTCAGAAGCGGATGCACATCTGCCTTGGCCCTCACATCTGGTGAAGAGGCTACCCCGTAGGGACAGAATCCTCCAATGACTCCGGTGACACCATACCAGCCAGGACAGTCGCAACCTACTACGACACCGACGACGGAGTACCCAGAGATCGCAGCACCCCAGTCAGCCATGCTGGGCAGACCACTACCATACCATCGAAAGGGAATGTACCACTGTCTCCACCACCACCATTCCCTCAGCAGTTTCTACCACAGTCGGGACCTCAGATGCCTCCACCACCAACTGATAGGAGCTCTACTTTCTAGTTTATGTACGCCATGATGCAGGCTAAGTGGCAGCAGACTGAGCTAATAAGATACACAATGATGGCATCATTGGCTAGACCTCCACCACCACCTCCAGTACTAGTACCATTACCAGTACCAGGATCGGCTCTGCATTCTTATGAAGGCTCTATCAAGAATTTTACAGATATGAACTCCAAGGCCTTTAGAGGAACGAAAAGGCCACTAGAGGTGTCACAATGGCTTATTAATACAGAGAAACTACTAAAGGCATACCAGTTGCCAACTCGAGATTGGATGACAGCAGTGGACCTACTGTTAGAAGATAATGCTCACCACTGGCGGAAGACAGAAGAGAGACGACTAGGCACTGGGATCACCTGGAAGCAGTTCTATGATGTATTTTATGAGAGATTCTTTCCTATTCATGTTCGAGACGGTCTATACGACCAATTTTTTCACCTGAAGCAAGGGAATATGACAGTTGATGAGTATGACTCAGAGTTCAATCGCCTGAATAGATTTGGTGCAGGATTGATTTCGACAAAGTTAGAGAAGTAAGAAGATTTTACCAGGGGCTTACACCAAAGCTCAAGTCTTATACGACTACCCAGTCTCGAGTCTCCCATTCAGCTATCTTGGAAGAAGCTCGTGCTTAGGAGATTCTTTGCAAGGAGTAGCAACAGATGTCGAAACGCCATACCCCAGCAGTTACACCATCCCGAGCTACTCAGCGAGGACCTACCAGGAGGCCCACAGGACAGCACCAGCAGAGGCCCTCACCTTATCAGAAGCCTGTTTGCCATTACTGTAAAAAGTAAGGATATCTCCAGAACAACTGTAGGACTCGCCTTGGATTGTGCTTGAGATGTGGATCCAACCAGCACATGCTCAAGGATTGTCCAGAGCAACAGGCAATAGTACATGCTTGGCAGAACCTGCGGCCTACTGCCCCAACTCTTCCAGCACCATGGCCCATAGCAGGAGCACCTCGCCCACCATTGCCTCCCAAAGGCGTGCAGTACAACAAGGCCAGAGCTCAGAGCCCAGGACAGAATTATGAGCATGTACTCTCACTTGCTGTTGAGGATATAGAGACAGAGACAGAGGTCATAGCAGGTATGGTTTTAGATGCTTCATTTCCTGCCATTATATTGTTTGATACTGGAGCCACTTATTCATTCGTAGCAACTAGTTTTGCCACTAGACACAGCATTCCTATCACACCCTTATCTAAGAATATTAGAATTGTCACTGGAGAATGAGTGGTACCCGTTAGTGGTGTTTGTAGACTTTTCCCTATAGTGATATGCGATATAGAGGTGAGAGCACAACTCCTTGTATTTCCTATGCCGACATTCGACGTGGTTCTCGGAATGGACTGGTTGAGCCAGCATTTCGCTCTCATAGACTGCCATAGGGGCAGTATTGCCTTTAGACCACCGAATACGACGGAGTTCGAGTTCACCAAAGAAGAATGAGAGAGTCATGATGCACCCACATTGGGGACTCACATGATGATGTAGGACACCCCTCAGCACCCTATCATCACCGGGTTCGAGGATATATTCCCCGAGGAATTGCCAGGACTGCCACCCGACCGAGACATTGAGTTTTCTATTGAGCTTATTCCGGGAGCCGAGCCTATTTTATCGCGAGTGTATCGTCTGGAACCCAAGGAGTTGGAGGAGATGAAGGCACAGATTGATGACTTATTGGAGAAGAACTTTATTCATGCCAGTACGTCACCATGAGGAGCACCCGTTCTTTTTGTGCCTAAGAAAGACGGGACGGTGCGTATGTGCATTGATTATAGAGCTTTGAATGCAGTGACTGTGAAGAACAAGTATCCATTGCCGCGTATAGACGATCTAATTGATCAACTGAGTGGAGAAAAAGCATTATCCAAGATTGACTTACGATCGGGCTATGACCAGCTGAAGGTTCGGAAAGAAGACTTTTCGAAGACGATATTTTGATCGAGGTATGGTCACTATGAGTTCTTGGTCATGCCTTTCGGTTTGACCAATGCTCCCGCAGTCTTCATGAATTTAATGGACAAGATCTTTCACCAGTACTTAGACAAATTTGTAGTAGTCTTTGTAGATGATATCTTGATTTACTCCAAGAGTCAAGAGGAGCATGAGCAGCACTACGGATAGTTTCGGAAACGTTGAGGAATGAGCGACTTTTTACGAAGCTTAGCAAGTGTGATTTCTTTCTCAAGGAGGTATCATTTCTTGGTCATGTTGTTACAGGTGATGATTTATCAGTGGACCCAGAGAAGATTACAGCAGTCAAATCATAGCCCGCTCCCACATCAGCTTCTGAGGTGAGATGTTTCCTCGAACTTGCGGGTTACTACCGACGGTTCATAGAAGATTTCTCTCGAATAGCGGGGCCTATAACTCGATTAAATTACAAGGATCAGGAGTTTGTATGGATAGACGAGTATCAAGCCACTTTTGACGAGGTGAAGAAACGATTGACCACAACACTGATCTTGACACTACCATCGGGCCCGGGAGGATTTGTGATCTACAGCGACGCCTCCGGGAAAGGCTTAGGATGCATATTGATGCAACACGGTCGTGTAGTAGCATATGCATCGAGACAGTTGAGAGTGCACGAGAAGAATTATCTGACCCATGATCTAGAGCTCGCAGCGGTTATCTTTGCCTTGAAGTTATGAAGACACTACTTGTACGACGAGAAGGTTGATATCTACACTGATCATTGTAGAAGCATGAAAAAATTTCAGCAATGAAGCCTTATGCACACAAGCCAATGAGAATATATGCGCCTAGCCAGTGAAGCTCTATGCGCTGAGCCAGTGAAGCTCTATGCGCTGAGCCAGTGAAGCTCTATAAGCCCATCCAGTGAAGCTCCATGCGCCCAAGATAAGCTCCCCCAAAAGGAGGGCGCATAGCCTAAGACATGGCTACGCGCCCAAGCCTGACTCAGTAAAACTCATGATCAAAACGTGCACCGAAGTATACGGCCACGTCAGTCTCCACGAGCAATCGTGCACCAAAGCATGCAGCCACGTCTGCACCACGATCAACCTACGACTATGCAGCCTGCATGTGTCTACATCCTATGCGTCCAAAGTAGGACTATGCGCCCACATAAAAACCAGCATGTTTCCTCATGTGGGCGCATAACATCATTCCACCTCAGAAACTACTATAAAAAGGGGTCTCATCCCTCTTC
Organism: Iris pallida; assembly: GCA_029216955.1. Taxonomy (NCBI): domain Eukaryota; kingdom Viridiplantae; phylum Streptophyta; class Magnoliopsida; order Asparagales; family Iridaceae; genus Iris; species Iris pallida. The sequence continues at coordinate 1,733,772 of JANAVB010040620.1, forward strand.
AAAGGACAGAACGGAGAGCATTTTCAAGAGCCAAATTGCTGTACTTCTTACCAGTGAGCCGAGAGTTAGCAATTTTCTTATGTTTTCCCCCACTTTTGTAATCGGAGTATCAACGGAGTAAAGGAGCAACTGCCGCTCGATCTCCATCGTTCCATTCCCCAGAATTCTTTTTTGTACTCGGGGATCCTCAACGCAGGATCTCTCAGGCGTACTCGATTTGTGGTGCCTTGCGCCAATAAAGAAAAGACAGTATTTCTTCTTCTTTTTGTGTGTGTCCACAAAAATAGCGACTCTGCTGGAGACTAGATTTTTCTCTGACTTGAAGGTGGTGACGCAATCCGATACCGAAAAAGTGGGAAGCACTCCAAAGATGCTGATCATAAAATTCGATCAGCAGGCGTTAGAAGAGATGCTCTAGAGGGATGGCTCTACTCCCTCAAAATCAGTGATGCCAAACAAGTCTCTCAAGACTTGTCTTCCGAAGGCTTGCTGTGCATATCCTGCTAGTGTCATAGCAGATATGAAACTGGAGGACTCTGTCACGTGGGCACATGACTCTGCCACAGAAGCTCCCCAAATGAAGAAGGCTCACACCGTTTCGGGCTCTGCTAGCCCAGTGTCTTCTTTCCTGCACAACTAACAACAGAGTGTTCAACACTCGAGACTTGGCAGAGAAAAGCACTACGATGCCAAGAATCAAGGTGTTCGACACTCTGGGCAAACCCAGCGAGGGTCACAAACGAAAGAGGCAAAGTTGGAAGAAAATAGCGTTGCTCCACTAAGCATGCGCCCAAAGCCATGCGCCCAAGGGGTGTTTGGGCGCATAACTCCAATCAGAATGATTCTGTCTTCGACAAATTGGGCATCCAGGGTCATGCGCCCAGGCTCACTTGATCCATACTATGCGCCCACCTCAAGGAGGCTCAGACCTGCTGCCAAGAAACATGCGCCCAAGGCCAGTCTCCAAGGCCTATGCGCCCACAGCAAAAAGACAGGCTCCAACGCGTATAGTACGAGGCTGTATTCAAGGACATCACAGAACTTAGGTGTGGGGGTTTCCCCTGCACGTGAACTAAGTCTGGATATGCCAACTGTCCTTATGAACCCGCATGCAAAGATCGACGATGCATGCAACATGGGTTGTAAGGCAAAACTCCCTTCCGCAGACTTATGCGACATGATAAATCATAAGCGTAAAGCAAGGAAGGACATAACAATCTATAGCACACATCCGTGCACCAGTATTGTTATCAACTGTTGCTCCTCCAAAGTAACAAGAGTGCCTCAGAGAAAGTTCGTGTTTCGACGGCTGCACTTCTTTGATGATGAAAAGCCGCTATGTGTCTCATCCAACATGGCTTCATGGGGTCCTCCTTACGGAAGCCCTAATCAAAGACGATGGACCACGAACCTAACTTTCTCTCTCAGTTCCATAAAAAGAAGAAGATGAAGTCTACCAACAGATGGCCAACAGGCTGTCACATCTGAAGGAGTATATGGGCACCCGGTCAAAGGCGAGATTCCATACAGATGATGAAGAATCCTAAGCCGGGGGTAGTATTCCCTCAGAGTCTGAAGCGGATGACCTTCACACTAGGGGTAGCCTTCTAGAGGACGACAATCTCTCCGAGTATGATGGTGACTATCTACCTTCTCTACCTGAAGACGAGGGTTGCCCACTCAGAGACAGACAGTATTAGCACCAGTTGTATTGTTTCCTCTGTTCATCCTTGCATGTTATCTATATACATGGTGGATAGAGAAAGACCTGAAGAAGCTAGTGATCAGACCAGCAAACGGCTAGAGGGTCTTGAAACAGCATTCACCAAGATTACTGATATGCTTAACAGTATCATGGCGGTCCAAGCTGCTGGGGCAGTCCCTCCACCTCAACAAAACGTCTCGGCTCACGCTAGTCCGGTTCATAGCAATAATCCACCTTCGCTACAAAAGGAGTATCATTCCGTTGTGCCTCCTCGAAATCTTACAAATGTCGGGGATGGTCCTTCGCCAACGATACTTGACAACCGTTCAGCAGCTGTTTTCCAATACCTGCTCAATCAACATGATACAATTGATTACCTGGTCGCCCAGCTCGACACCATCTCACACAAAGATGAGCTGTGGAAGATGTGGATATCTCAACCTTATCCCCCTGAGTAGGAGAATGCTACTTGCCCTCCTAACTACAAGCCGCTGACGCTGAATTTATTTGACGGGTTGACTTTTCCTCGTCAACACATGATATACTTCAACATGCAGACTTTACACTTACCCAGGGATGATCCATTCATGTCAAAGCTGTTCATTAGTACCTTACAGGGGGTAGCTTTCGAATGGTTCTGCAGTCTACCTGACGGTTGTATCAACTCTTTTAAAGACTTGGAGAGGTTGTTCCTCAACAGGTTTTATGAGAGTGGCATACATGTTAGTATGTCCACCCTCATTGAGACCAAGCAAAGGAGGACTGAGTCTGTCATCGCCTTCATCGAACGCTTCTGGCGGCTAGCACTAAAGATGCCCTTCGGCATACCAGATTCAGAACTTATGGATACTTGTCGACATAACTTCCTTCCTACAGTGAAGTTCTGTCTAGGTATACATAAGTATGATACATGGCCCACTTTCATTGGGGCCGCTGATGCTGCTGAAAACGATATCCCTAATCTGGAACTACTTGGGTTGAAAACACCTAAATCTGAAGACAAGGGCAAGTATCCTCAAATTATCCCTGTTCACGGGGGTAAAGGAAAAGAAGTCCTGAAGGTCGACACATCCAAAAGAGCTTCCATTTCTCAGGGCACCTCCGACAAGCCTAAGGAGACCTTCTCCTTTGATGAAGACGATGTCATTACCATCTTTCATATATTGACAAAGGGTAATAAACTGATATTGCCTCCACCATGACGTCCTGCGGAGGCAAACCAGCTCAATGATCCCAAGTACTGTCTCTATCATCAGTACGTGCATCATTCCACCAAGGACTGCAGTGTCCTGAAGAAGAAGATACAACAGCTTATCGACGGCCAAGTAATCAACCTTGAAGCTGAAGACAAGGTCGTATCTTCTAACATGATCTTCCTTCAGTTTGGTGACTTTCCTTCCACAGAAGTCCCAAATGACGCGGTCCCAATTCCTAAGGCAATAATGGAAGTCGTCAACCTACCGCCAGCTCGCAACTCAACCTTGGTGCCACTCATGACTGAACGTGGTGAGATCATATGGGTCCATCCGGACCTTATGCAAGAAGTAATGCAGGGGGTAGTACCTCCAAAAGCAAAAAGGGGCAAGAAATACAAGTCATGCCATATGGTATCCTCTCTCATCTACGAGGTTCTATCTGGTGAGACACTATCGGAGAAGACTTAACTTCGGACATACAATCCCACACAAGAAGAAGTAGTTCCTTCTCAAGCTCCTGCTACCCCCACAAGCTCAGAAGCCGGCCCTGTTTGCCATGAAATATAAAAGAACAGAACAATTATCGGAAGACCGGACTTTTACTTCACGTTACAAACTCGCTTGTACAAAGAAAGCCTAGGGACGAAAACCTAGGTACAGCAGTCTAAGTACAATTGTTTATTTTAGATTCTGGGGGGTGACGATAGAGGCTCGGGAAAGCGACGGCCGCTCTGCCTTACTCCTTGGACGATCGGTATGCAACCTTGGCTCAGAGAAGATCTGCTTGGCGTTGACGAAGAAACACTCTTCTTGCTCTCTTCGTGTTGCTCTTCTGGCTTCTCTCTCTCTCTGTGTATTTTCTCTCTGATTATTAGAGGGGAAGCTCTCTGTGTATGCGTCTCTAATAATGTATCTCTCATAAGGGAATGGCACCATGCTATTTATAATAGTGGGGGCATCATTAGGGTTTGGATGATTGCCCATTCTCGAAGTGGCGACGGCCTGATGCTTAATCAATCTAGACCATTCGTTTTAGGCGTGAAAGATATGGGCCATAACTGGGGGTAGCACTAAATCTTTTGAATAATTAATGCTGATTGCTTTAAATCTTCATGATTGATTGTGTAGCTTAGATCTTCCACCGCGTGTCCCATTGGTTTGATTATGAATGATATGACCTGATCCCATTAATTATGAGGATATGGTCATTAGGATCTGATAAATCTTTGTATCTTATAATCATCTTTACTGCCAGTTGTCGTTGAATCTCTGCCACGTGTCTTGATGATGGACTCTGCCAAAGCCGTATGACATCCATGAACCGTATGAGACAGCGTCTCGACGAACTGCATAGGTATAGTTTTTGCGAGCCACATGAGATGGTTCCTTGGTGAACCGCATAAGGGTAGTAACTGCGAGCCGCATGGGATGGCTTTTTGGTGAGCCGCAGGAAGACGATCCTTGACAGCCGCATGAAGCTGTTCTTCACTGGAGCCGCATGGGAGTAGCCACGTGTCAATCTCGAATCGCGTCAGAGATTTTCTCCTATTTTCCAAGAGTCTGTCATTATGGCAGGGCCATCATGATACTTTATGTCAGAGCCGTCAGCTGTCAAATCATGACGGAGCATTAAATAGACAGACTGCTCGATGGCCAGCTGTGTGAAGGGGTCTTCGTGGGTACACGTGGCATTGAGCCATATATCTCCGTGAGCCGCATGTACTTTTGAACCAGATGCGGCTGGGGGACTCTTTGAACCGCAGGGCTGTCACTATGCAAGCCGCATGGACTCTCCTGTCCGAGCCGCATAAGACTAAGAGTCTCTCTGAACCGCATGGGACTGCTCCTGTATGAGCCGTATGGGGTTCTCCTATTCTGAGCCGCATAGATTATCGTTCTGATATTTTCCATGCTTCTACAGGCCCGTCTAAGCCTTCAACTACGGACAAAACTAAGCAGCAGGAGACGCGGTTTGACAAGTCTCTGAAGGCGTCAGCTTCCGAGGGCATGGATCGACCCTAAAACTTTGATATATTGGCACAGCTAGCCAATACACCTGCCAGGTTGTCTCCGTTCAATCTGTTGCGACTCTCTAAAGAAATGTTGAAGGCCTCAAGTGAGGCATTACTACATGCTGACTCTTACCTCGCTGAAGTCAAAGCCCCCGCTGAAGACCCTGTCTCCTGTCCTCACTGCCACAATACTATGGAAGTGGTGCCCAACATCACCTTTTCACAGGAGGACATGTTACTCAAAAATAATCGTCATGATAGACCCCTGTACTATACAGGGTATATCGGGGCAATCAAGGTGGACCGCATGCACATCGATCCAGGATCCTCCTTCAGCATCATTTCTAGAAGTTTGCTTTAAATTCTGGGGATCCCTCTGCACAAGCTATCTACAACCAACACAACTGTCATGACTTTCAGTACGGGTCAAAGCCACTCGTTGGACAAGATCTGTCTCAAGTGCCAAATCTGTGATCTCTGAACGGAGGTTTCCTGCTATGTGATCGATGCCAATGTATCCTACAACGTCTTGTTAGGACATCCATGGAGACATGAGAACATGATCGTTCCTTCCACACTTTACCAGTATTTTAAGTACGTCAACAGCGACGGTATCGTGAAGACGGAGTTTGCCGATGTCGATCCTTTTTAGGGCATCGAAGCCTACTACGGAGATTCGGTACTTTACCAATCTCAGCCCCCCAAGGATGACGACAACGAAGCTGACAATGAAGCTGAAGTAAGTTCATCCTCCAATGATGGTCCCCTGATTATTCGAGTCATAGGATGTAATACTCCAAAAAGTACTCCAAAGCCTCTCATAATCTGGATGAAAAAGAAGAACCCTGACAAGGTCAAACCATTGACCATCACTCTCAGCAAGATACCCCGGGAGGAACCTGCTGATGTCCATCCTCCCAATCATGAATAATTACCCTACGTGGTGAACTTGGGCAAGACCGTGGCACCCCTTCCGGATGATGATCCTCTCAATGAGTATATCAATACTCATAATAATGTAGCTTCAGCAAATGATGTTATCCCTGAAGAAGAACTTGTGTATTTTCTTAGTAAAGGTTTATCTTTGAATTACCCCGATGTCTACCAATTTGTAAGCCACTACATAGATACGATATATACTCTAGAGAACGGCATAGGACCACACCTCTACATGCCGGTCATAACGCCTTACCTGCGGGAAAAAGTTTACCCAGAAGATATCCACTACTTCATCGTTCCAGGCAGAAAGAAGGATGAAGAACTAATCATCTTCGGACGTATAATTGGCGAGAGAAAGTTTGTTGCATACTCTACTTCTACTAAGCACAACACGGAAGCTTACTATGACTCTGGAAAAATGCAACTTTTCTGATATAGTCGACAGGCCAAGAATATCATCCAGAACATGGGATATGACATCAAAAGCGACCAGGGGATAAATTACGGCTGGGGACGACGATTGCCAATACGATACTTTGCTCCTCCTAGCAAACCTGAGAACTACTATCAACGAAACGGTGTTGGTTTAGGCTATGTCACTCCTCGAACAACTCCTGAAAGATCAGATGATGAAGCAGATCATTGTTCTCATTCTTCTGACTCCTTCCTCTGGGACTCAGACTCCAGCATTCTTGACATATTCAAAGCAACTCTGTCCGTCAACATGGTTTTCGTTGACCAAATCGCGGACGATGTCCAATCGATCGAGCTTGAATAATGGGCTCAAAAGATAGATACTAGGTGGGAGCTGTACTTCATCCAAGTCAATTTAAGAGATGAATTATCTTTTAAACCATTATTCATCGGCAAAAGTCAATCTGACGAGGAACGCCAATCTCTTATACAACTTATAAGAGAATACATCGATGTCTTTGCATAGAGCTATAAAGACATGCCAAGCCTGGATCCTAAAGTCTCCATGCACTGCCTGAATATTTCGTCTAAAGCTAAGCCAGTGAAGCAGCAACAATGAAGATTCTGACCAAATGTCATGGAGGCCATCGAAAATAAAGTCAAGAAGTTCATTGCCAGTGGATTCATTCGTGAAGAACAACACCCTGACTGGGATTCCAACATCGTTCCAATCATGAAAAAGAATGGTAAAGTTTGAGTCTATATCGATTACCATGATTTAAAATCTGCATGTCCGAAGGACGAGTTCCCTCTAACAATCATCGACGTAATGATCGACAATACTTGCGGCTTCGAGCGGATGTCCTTCATGGATGGGTTCTCAGGCTACAACCAGATCAAGATATTCCCCGACGATAAGAAGCACACAACTTTTTGAACACCGTTGAGGGTATACTGTTATACGGTGATGCCCTTCGGATTGAAAAATACAGGGCTGACATACTAGCGAGCCATGAACACAATTTTTCATGATCATTTGCACAAAACAATAGAGTGCTATGTTGGCAATATCGCAGTAAAAAGTCGCCTCAAGGGAAACCACCTCCAAGACTTGAGAACAGTATTCGAACTAATGCGTGCACACCAACTCAAGATGAATCCAACCAAGTCTTTTCTGGGAGTCTACAGTGGCAAGTTCCTTGGTTTCGTTATCACTTCAAAGGGTATACATCTTGACCCGGAGAAAGTGAAGGCTATCCTCGATATGCATCCTCCAAGAAATCTCAAAGAGCTACATGGACTGCAAGGCAGGCTAGCCTATATTAGACGATTCATTTTGAACCTTTCTGGAAGGTGTCAACCATTCACTCAGCTCATGAAGAAAGGTGTATATTTCGTATGGACTGAACAATGTCGACGCACATTCGACGACATCAAGGCGTATCTCACAAGCCCTCCAGTATTACTAGCTCCAATAATGGAAAATCCTTTCTTACTATATGTCCGCGCTATGGAGCATTCTCTTGGCGTCCTACTAGCTCAGAAGAATGAAGGAGGCCATGAACAGGCAATCTACTACCTCAGCCGCACAATGGTGGGTAACGAGCATAGATACATACCTGTGGAAAAGGAATGCCTTGTACTGGTATTTTCTATCCAGAAGACACGCCACTATGTGTCTGGGCTGACTATCCACATCATGTCTAAAGTCAATCCTCTCAGAATACTCATGACTAATCCGGGTTCTCTCAATTCCCGTTTAGCTACATGGGCAATGCTATTGACTCCATATGATATGCTCTTCGTTCCTCAGAAGGCAGTAAAAGGCCAAGCATTAGCCGATTTTTTGGCAGCTCATCCGGTGCCAGAATCTTCCAAACTCTATGACGAAATCCCCGATGAAGTAGTAGAGTCTAACATTGTAACTGAAGAAATTCCTATTTAGCGAATGTTCTTTGACGATGCATTAAGAACAGGACCCAAAGGAAATATTGCGGCTAGGGTAGGTGTTGTGCTCATGTCACCTGATCATCTGGTTATACATCATGTATATTCTCTCGTGGAACCATGCACCAACAACGTGGCTGAATATAATGCCCTATTAATCGGCCTGCAACTGACAAAACAACTGGAAGTTGGCTATCTAGAAGCGTATGGCAATTCTAAGCTAATAGTTAGTCAAGTCCGAGGGGATTATGAAGTTCGTCACGAAGATCTCATCCCCTATCACAGAGCAATAATCGAGTTGGCGTATACTTTTGCTGGATTCTTCATCGAGCACGTACCTCGACTACAGAATATAGAAGCAGATGCTCTAGCCGGTCTCGCTGCTTCCTTGACCGTTCCTACCAATAATCAACAGTCGATCACAGTGTCTGGTCGATAACTATTCTGTGTGAAAGATGCCTTGCATATTCATCACCATTACACAACAGAAATAAACGTCGATATTAAAGACTGGAGATTCCCTTTCATAGACTACGCTGTCTATAGAATCCTCCCCAAGGACCCGAAGGAAGCGGTGTCTATCCAAAGGCGATCCCTCAGATTTTACTATGATACAGCTACCAAGATGCTGTACCGATGCTCTTACGATGGGCTACTGTTACGATGTTTATCAGACATAGAAGCCAAACATGCACTCCGGGAGGCTCACGACAGAATTTGTGGTGCACATCAACTAGGCCCCAAATTATAAGATTTCTTCAAACGAATGGGTTATTATTGGCCCACGATGATAGCAGATGCTGTTGAATATGCAAAAAACTGTAGAGCTTGTCAGTTCCACGTCGATTTTATTCATCAACCTTCGGATTTTCAAAACCCAACGGCAGAATATTGGCCTTTTGAAGCTTGGGACATAGATGTCACAGGACCAATCATCCCGCCATCCTCCAAAGGACATCGGTTCATCCTAGCCATAACCGATTACTTCTCCAAATGGGTGGAAGCTATACCGCTCACCGAAGTGAAGGCATCAAACATGATCAATTTCATCAAACATCACGTTATCTACCGCTTTGGCCTACCTCACAGGAACATCCATGATAATGGTCCACAATTCGTCCATGATAATGGTCCATAATTTGCAAGCCATACATTCTATCGGTTCTGTATAGGAATCGAATCCAGAATGTAGCCTCTACTGCCTATAATCCAGCGGCTAACGGGCTAGCAGAAGCCTTCAATAAAACTATCACCTTCTCAAGAAGTTCGTGTCTTCAAACATGCACGATTAGAATGAGAAGCTCGATGAATGTTTATGGGCCTATCGTACAATGGTCCGAACTCAAATAGAAAGTACGCCATTCTCTCTGGTTTATGGGAGCGATGTAGTTCTTCCCCTAGAAATCCATATTCCTTCTCTTCGAGTAGCCTTAGCCAGCGAGTTGACTACTGAAGAAAGCTACCATTTGCGTATACAGGAGCTCGAAGCGTAGACGAAAAATGCTTATTAGCTCAGCAGCGTATTGAGCTATACCAAGCACGTCTTTCCAGAGCCTTCAATAAAAAGGTGAAGGAAAGAATCTTCTATGTCGGTGATCTAGTCTTAGTAGTGAGAAGACCAATGGTCATGACGTACAAAACAAAAGGAAAATTTCACCCTAAATAGGAAGGTCCTTTCATCATAGAATCAGTATATTCTAACGGTGCGTACCGACTAAGCAGGCCAGACGGTGACTTGCTCATGATGCCATTAACGGCAAGTTCCTGAAGAAATACTACGTATAACCCTTTTTCGTCATAATGTTCACATATGTTCAGTCATGTAAATGTACAGTGCGATGTTTATGTGATTCGAGAATTATAGATTCGAGAATTATCTAACTATTATTTGTATTTCAAGAGTCTTGAATACGCCTTGGATAATAGGTCCTCCAAAATATTTCTCTAGTGGAATCATTTCCGTTTTTGACTCTGTCCAAACTCGGTTTGACGAAAACAAGTTACGTTCCTATTACCTCTGAATCGTTTTTTGATAATTATTTCCTCAGTGAAATAATTATATTTTGCCATGTCCATATAACCTCTGAGCAAAGCAATCATCAAGGATAATCACGTTCTTACTACCTCTGAATTATCCACTCCCACCTAACATTATATATATCTGTCCACGTCCATATTACCTCTGGTCAGATATAGAAAATCCTCTGCTATTACCTCCATATTAGCTCTACTAGCAGCTTCGTTCAACTTATTATCTATATTCAAAAAAACTTGAATATAAAATGGATAATAGGTCTACATCAAAATTCTCCAGTGGAATACCCACCAGAAATATTCTTGCTACGTCCACATTACCTTTAGTTCCTATATTTCACAAAACCACATTCACTTCTGAAAAGATTCTTTATTCTTTACGTCTATTAAGAGACAGAAAAAAGGTACAAGAGCCGCGACGGCTGAAAAAAAGAAAAAAGTTACAAAAATCTACGGGATACATAGGCGGTTTATATTGTCTCTTAGAGCCGTGACTTCGGCTTCAGACTTCGCGGTAGCTCGGCGTCGTGCCTCTTCTTGACGAGTGGCTTCATCCTTAAGAAGGAAAGACTCAGATGCTCTCTGTCCAACTTTGCTAGCTGTTCTTCTAAATGGACGGAAGTGGTGGCAGTCATGGAAGCCTGAGCCAAATAATCTTCCTGTTTAGATGTTGTCGCCCTCAAGTCAGCTTCCAGTTGGGTGACCTCGTTCTAGATCTGCGTAATATGATTATACCTCTCGGTGATCTGCACAGCCAGCCTGTTCTTCGAGGTGACACGCGTCTCACTTGCAGCGTTGAACTGACCATGCTGGTCAGCCAATTCGCTGATCTCTCGAACAAGGGCGTCCTTCCTTGCCTGGAAAGTAGGCTTCTCCATCGCGAGAGCCTTAATCAGTACCTCATCTTCCACGCGGAATAGGGATGACGGGCTCCATTGTTTAGCATCTCGGAATTGAGCTACCTGACCCTCCAGTTCATTCAGAACTTTCTTCAAAGTATTAGCCCGCTCTTCATAGCCGGCAATGCTCTCGAGGACTGCCACTTGGTACTCTGCAACAGCCTTCACAGGGACAAAGACAACATTCCGATTCAAGACCCCAGGAAGCTTCACTTTCAGTACAGAGTAGAAAGCTTTGACGACTTCCTGGGCCATCTGATCGTCTTCCGTGGAAGTCGTCGGAAAGGAGGCTTAGAAAATTTCTTCCACTCTAGGAAGGGATACCTGACTAGAAGTCGAACCTGACAAAGAAAAAATATATACATATACATCAGTAACCAAAAAAAAGAGGAAGAAAAATATGAAAGAGTTGTAATTTTGCACCTTCAGCTTGCTCAACTCCAGCCTGAGCTACGCCATCATTCTTGGTTTCAGAAAAACCAATAGCAGGCCGAAACTATTCAAGGGGAATAATATCAAGGTTCTGAGCGGCATTGGGCCTGGTTTCTTCCATAATCTCAGCCGAAACAGGAGCAGATTCAGCAACGGCCCCTTCAGCAGGCTGTTCAATCTCTCTTTCTGTAGCCGATACCGGCTCACTAACAGCTCCCACCGTACCAGCGAATTTGGAGGTGCTGGGAACAACTTCTATCCCTTTCCCAATGCCTGGGACTATCCTCATGAGGGGGTCCTTCTCCTTGTCTACAAAGGAACAATCAGTCGTGGTCAGCCTAACAAGGAGCACGCAAAATCGAAGTCGAAAAATCTCATCCGAAGAGAGGTGCAAAGATGACATACCCGCAGGAGGATGAGCTGGTTGGACTTGATTCTCGTCCAACTCCCTCATCATGACTCCAACTGCAGACATATCCCCCAGAGAAATGTCATAGGAGGTACTGGTCCTCTGGTTGTCATTGTGGTCTGGGCCTTCCCCCTGATCATCCCGCCGCTCAACTCTTACAACCGAAGAAGACCCGCCCTCATCCATCGGCTGAGGACGGGCAGGGGACACCATTGTCGCGTCCACCTCCTCAGATGAAGAGGCACCAGCCTCAGCTGCAACTTTGGGGTCCTGTACAAAGGACAAACGTAAAGGTAAGAAAGTTCCTAAGGGCTTGACCAGAACGGCTATGGAGTCTAGGAAGGGATCTACCTCCCGAATAGTAACGGCCCGCAACGCCGTTCCTCCTCTTCCAATTTGCCGGAAGGACCTCCTCAAGGGAGGCGAGCCAGCACCCACTTCCATGGCTCTCCTCAGGGCGATAATATTCTTCTTCCATTTTAAAGTTGGCTCTTGGTCCAATTCAGTTGAAGCTTTCCTCTTCTGAGGAGGATTGAGAGGAGAAGAATAATCGTCTTCTACGTCCTCCTTCGGAGACACTGTTGGCTCCCTAAAGATAGCTTTTGGCCGCGGTACTACGGCTGGCTTCACGGTGGAAACAACACTCTTCTTCCTACGGCCCTTCGGTACTTTTTTCGCAGGAAGTAGGCCAAACCGAGTTCCCAATATCAAGCTATGTTCACGATCATACCGTAGATGAAAAGTATTAATCTGAACATAAATTTTGCCAACAGCGTAGCACAAATGGGTCTCAGGCTTATCCAAGGACAGAGTGAAGACTGCCCCCGTGCACCTGGCATTGTACTACATCCAAGCACGCATCCTGTCAATTAAGCTACCTATCGACTGCAAATGTGAGCTAGCATTTCCCAAAAGGAGCTGGCTGTAGCCAAACTACCGTACGAAACGGCTCGACAGATATGGCTCCAGATAGGCATGATTCCTGTTCCGGAGCACCAGATGCGATGGCCTAATAGACTGGACCCAGTAAAACGCCCCAGCAGTCAAACTAGTGGCATGAACTCCCTCATCCATTAAGATATCCCCCGCATTTCCACTGCCAGACGGGGGGGGATACTCTGAAGAACTCAAAGTTCTGCAGGAAGACTAAAGCCTTTCTACAGGTGGGTACACCGGTGGCGGTCCAATTTGTATTATGAAATCTACAAAGAAAGGCGTCTCCCACCAAAAAGTCCCCCACCGGCCCAGCATTCATCAGGGTAGGGCAAAGCAGTAGCAGCCACCCTATCAGGAAATAATATGAAAGTTCGATCTGGAAAAAATTGTCCCTGCCATCAGGAGTCACCGCATTCCTAACAAAGTGTAACACCCACTTTTCCAAAATAAGGGTAAATTTGAACTTTTGTATTTTAAATCATTAAAATATGTGATTTTAGTCATGATATGATTTTTGGTGATTTTCAGTTATTTTAAAACTATTTAATTGAGTGAAATGTGAATTGGTGTTTTGCTAGTGTAACATTAGTCATACATGACCTAGAAGACTAATCATGACCAATGAGACCTAATCATGTGTTTAGGATTTCAAATCTCTACTTTTAAGCCTAGGGGTATTTTGGTCATTTTGACACTTTTGTGATTTTGTGAATTATATTAATTAAATATGTGTTAGTTAAATTATTTGAGGTTGACCTAGAAGTTAGCCTAATCTAGATTGTTAATCATGACCCTAGAGACTAAGTTAGAGGGTTTTATTAAAGTAATTACATTAGTGAAATATCTAGATATTTGTTGAAAGATATTTTAGACTAAAGGTTTAAGGGGCTACTTTAATTGTGAGCCCTTAGATTTGCTAGAAATTGTTAGAGAAACCTTAGCCCCTCATCCTAAACCCTAACCCTAACTTATTGGCAGCCAACACACATCCCCACCCCCTATAAATGCATCCCATTAATCATTTGCATCATTTTTAATTCATTTTATTTGCCTCTTTTATGTTCTTCCCTAAACTTCTCCCCAAATATCCAAAACAACTCCAAATTAAGCTAAACTTCTTGCATTGGGATCCCCTACCATTGAGGGTGCTAAGGGGAGCTAGCTAGCAAGGTTGCACAAGCTTTGGGCATCATCCTTTGAAGAAGAACACCCCCCCTTCCTTCGTTTTCATTGAGTTTTCACTCAATAGGTAAAATGCCTCAAAACCTATTAATATTGTGATTTCTCTTCATGAATGCATGCATCTAGGTACCAGGGATCTATAGGCTAAGTTTTGTAGGAATTAGATTGGGTTTGGTGTCCGTATCGGACACGTATCTAGGTTAATATTCAAATGTTTGATGTATTGCCTCAATGAACTTTTTGTTCTCCATTTTTAAAAAAAATTATATATTTTAAAAGCTCCTGATGTGTGGAATATATTTCGTGAAGACTGAGTCGTGTTTGGTGTCGGTTTCGTGTCGTATTTTGTGCTGGACACGCAGTACGGGGGCTCGGTCGAGTGCCCTGCTGCCAGTGTCCAATTTCTCTTAGGACACGACACTTCGTGACACCAAACTTGGTGTGTGCGTGGCCCTAGTGACTGATAGGACTCCCACGAAATTTCGTGGGTCCTCGTTCAGTGTGCACGGAGAAATCGTCGCTGCACTGGGTTTACACTGACACGTGCTAGGCCGTTTTTGCGCTCTGATACGCGCTGATTGACACGACACGACACACGTTAGACACAATACAGACACCTGGAAACCTAGCCCTACTATGGGCGTACCCTCACGCATGATCACGAGACACGGGTCGCCCTGTGTCGTGTCCTAGGGCGACCCACACGCCAGCACGAGGCTGTATTTCACTAATTTTTCTGATACATATATAGGTTGATATAGACACTGTTTTGGCTCGGGTTTTGGACACGAGGACACGCCTATGGGTTGACACGAACTGCTAGACACCTGCACACCTTGTTTCACTATCTCACTTCAATTTTTGTTTGGTTATTTGGATTATCCCAATTATTCACTGATACTGGTTTCCAATTTAGTTTACTGTTATAAACATGTAACCTGAGTTTTATTCTACCTATAAAAGTGAGGTAAATGATTATGTGTGCATGTGATTTTCATTTCATCTATGTGTCTAACCTGTGTGTTGATGGGTTGTGTAGGAGAACAAGGACTTTTTAACCATTTCATGTAAACTGTGTATTAAGTTGGGTTGATTATTGAGTGTAAGTTAACAAACTAAAAACTGAGAATTCTCTGTACATTTTACTGAATAAATTGGATTCCCATTATGTTAAATTAGATGTTAACATGTTGTTAAGATTTCTGAACATGTTAGCTATATGTAGGGTTCTTGATATAATTTCGATTTCATTAATGTTTATATGTCAACCTGGGTTTAAAGGAAAACTGGGAATAACTGTTATTGTATGAAATAACTGAGTTTTACTAAGGATTACACTGAGATTTCCTTGTGTGCTGAATGCTGAGAATGGGGTTCTCTATATATATGTGAGAATTGAATATGTATGCTTCCAGTTTTGTAATGAAAACTGAGAATTGGGATTAGTTTCTTAACTACTTAAAATACATTGATTTCCTTCCTATCTATTTCACTAATTTTTATATCCACATACACCCACACATTTACATTTTAAAGCCTAAATTTTGATGAATGTATATGGGCAGTACACTATAGGCTTGGTAGAGAATGAACCTGGGATTGTATTTAGCAAACCTTAAATCTATTGTATGTACAAATACCTGAGACTTCCCATAAATACAAATACACAGAGGGTAGTTGTAGGCTGTGCAAACCCAGCCTTGTGTCAACCCCATATCAGCCTTGAACCAGCCTCCCATTCCTGTCACTAAGCCTGTCCTTCACCACCCCATGTTAGTCCCAAACTTAGCCTATAACAGCCCCTAAACAGTTCCTATATACCAGTCCTAAACCTGTCCTTTAAACTCTCCAAAATCAGTCCTACACACAGCCCATAGACAGCCTTGTTTAGCCCCTCAAACACCCTACAACCTGTCACCAGAAAACTCCATTTCAGCCCATGTGCAGTCCATACTTCAAGCCCAAATTTCAGTCCCTAATTTCCCCCTTAACAGCCCATATAATACCAGGTTGGCTGTCCCTGGATACCCATCTTGCTGTCCAATATATGCCTAAGTGTGAGTATTATGAACTATTGTGTATGTTGTGTAAGCCTATGTACACTTAGACACATTTCATTTCACCTTGGCATGACACTATACACATTTCCCCCTCTCTATGCAAATGTATATTGTATGTATCACATATGGTGTTGTAATATATGTAGGCATCTAATAATGAATGTATAGATGTATAGTAGGAATGCATGAATGAATGAAGGTAAAATGCAAGTTGAATGAAAGGTGATGCAATATTCTATGTTAACAATCCTATACTCACTTCATGTACCCTTACACTATGTCTCTACACATTGCTATGACACTATGTTGACACTATCACTATGACACTAGTTAACATTGATGCATGTCGTACTTGACCTTCTTACATGTTCACTCACACCTTATCTCTCCATATATAGGTTGTGTGTGATTGGCTTGTGCTTGTAATTGATTGCTAGCCTAGGCTTGGTTAGGCCTAGTGAGACTTGTTAGACTTGTTAGACTTGTTGGGCTAGGACTTGACCTAGTTTGACTAGTGTGGTTGACTAGAGTTGACCAAGTGTCGACTTTAGCCTAGTTTGACCTAGACAGCATGCAGATGCATTGTACATTTCATATATCACCCTCTGTATACATCTTGACTTGTGTTGCTCTAACTAGGAGTCAGGTATCTCATCTCGGACAGTACATTTACTTCAGACATTCAGATACGAGGCGAGTACATTCTCTAATCGTTTCATACTTGTCACGATTTATATTCTCGCTCTAGATTACTTTTACTTGATGTTGTCACGTTATCATCACGGATTAGTACTATACGGATCTTTTCTTGGGATGTTATCCCCCTTAGCGGAAGCATCGGATACTTTATGACATGTGTTTCATGTACATCATGTATTCCTCACTTCTGCGTTATTCATGTACACTCATGTTCTCTCATGTTCTTACATGTACGTTCATGTACTCTCATGTTCTTCCATGTACGCTCATGTTTCCTCATGTGTTTCCTGTATAACCAAAACATCATGTACGTAACGTAACGGGACTAGATCCTTGTGTACTGATTGTGGGTAGGGTGAGTATAAATGGTCATGTGATTTATCCATCATGTTCACTCTGTTACTTTTCATGTTTTATCATGTACGCATCAGCCTTATTGGCTGATGTCCCACATGTTCACTCATGTACATCATGTTCAACCTAAGCCAATTACATGCCATCTCGTACTCTAAATCACTAGTCACTTACTGTTCTTACTTATCATGTATATATTTCCAGTTATCAAATATCTCTCCTGTTTCATGTACATCTTCTTACAGCATTTCATGTATCTTATTCTATTGTCTGCTTTATATTTCCTGCCATGATATGAACTGCATGAGATGTACTGTGCTCGCTTCCGTCCTGACTGGACCTGTTGAAAATTTTACAGAGGATGATGAGGAACCCTGCACCCCCTTACTTGGAGCTTGCCTAGATGACACTCGCGACCTGGACCCCTGGCGAGGTTCAGGCAGCTGCTCAGGATGATACCTTGTATAGAGTAGATAGCTTAGACTATTTCCTTTCATGTTTAGCTTATGTCTTTGTTTCAGAGTTGTATGTTGTAGAGATGTTGAGACTTGTATTTAGTTTCTGTTGTACCTCAGTTGAGGATTTTCTTATCTATTTTATCGTACCATTTTCTATCTATAGATTGTGATTGAGTTATACCTCTGTGTTGGCCTCCTTATGGAGAGTATTCATATTATGTTAGTTATAGTTCATGACCTAGAACAGCGTTCTACCGCCGACACTGCGGCGTAGGCTGGACGTACCCACTTCTCGTGCCCTTACTCTAGGGTGCGGGTCGTGACACGTTTTTAGTGGTGGCCCATGCAGGTCGAGTTTATGTAGTGGTATTCGAACTAGAGTATCACTACAGCCTGCAGTAGGAGTAGAATATTTTGGGGTACTCAATCACAGTTAGAATTCCTTGAAAGATTCCTGGGATGCCCCTTGAGAATCTCATTCCGAACTTCTAATTTGAATTCCTTTTCTCTTGTTTGATTTACCCTTACTCCTTTATATTTGAATCTGATTTTGATGGATCGTTGTTGATTTGATTTTTTTTATCGAGATGAATTTTATGACCCGAGTTACGGTATCTTCTGATAACATATGTTGACGGAAATAGTAGGGATGGTAAAACGTCTACTTTATTATGGAACCTAGAGTTTACCGTAGCTATATTAGCCGGCGTGGCAAGAACATAGGGACCTGACTTCGGATGTACATATCTTGATCATGAGATTGGAATTTCTCGCAGCTATACTTGTCGGCATAGCGAGGATTCCAGACGACTTGATCATAGAGATGCATACCCCAGTTATGGACTCTACCGTTCATTGCAGCCTTGCTTACTAGCGTGGCGAAGATTCTGAGTATCATGATTCTGGACAGACGCATGTGATTATCAGATTATATCTTGAAGGTTTTTAAAGTATCACCTCTTTCATTTCTCTTCTGTAAAAAAAAAAATTTTGTTTCCATCATCAAATAACTTAGGAGTAGGGATAACTTTAGTTGACTAGTCTAATTCCTTGTAGAAATTCATTAGTTATAAACTCTTTCTTAGTATGATGGTTTGATGAGTTGTGATTAGGCCTTTATCTTAGGAATGATAGTATCGCCCTGGCTTTAGAGTAGGGACCCTTGTAGCTGGTTCTCTATTGTTTATATTTACCAGTTTTCATATAGAATAATAGACTGCATTACAGCCTTGATGATTTGTTGTTTCTGTAATTTTTCCAGTTTAGCACCCCAGATTGCTTGTATGTTTTGATATCCAATGACCGTTTGGGTTTAGCATGACTAGTATACCTAGGTGAGACTTTCAACTGCTACCATATGCCATGACCCTGTATGCCATTCTTTTAAATTGTAGGATTTAGGTAAGTTCTGAGACCATGATTGTTGGGGACGAGACTCTAGAAGAAGTACGACCATCTTAATTTCGAGGACGAAATTCTTTTAAGGGGGGTAGACTTATAACACCCACTTTTCCAAAATAAGGGTAAATTTAAACTTTTGTATTTTAAATCATTAAAATATTTGATTTTAGTCATGATATGATTTTTGGTGATTTTCAGTTATTTTAAAACTATTTAATTGAGTGAAATGTGAATTGGTGTTTTGCTAGTGTAACATTAGTCATACATGACCTAGAAGACTAATCATGACCAATGAGACCTAATCATGTGTTTAGGATTTCAAATCTCTACTTTTAAGCCTAGGGGTATTTTGGTCATTTTGACACTTTTGTGATTTTGTGAATTATATTAATTAAATATGTGTTAGTTAAATTATTTGAGGTTGACCTAGAAGTTAGCCTAATCTAGATTGTTAATCATGACCCTAGAGACTAAGTTAGAGGGTTTCATTAAAGTAATTACATTAGTGAAATATCTAGATATTTGTTGAAAGATATTTTAGACTAAAGGTTTAAGGGGCTACTTTAATTGTGAGCCCTTAGATTTGCTAGTAATTGTTGGAGAAACCTTAGCCCCTCATCCTAAACCCTAACCCTAACTTATTGGCAGCCAACACACATCCCCACCCCTATAAATGCATCCCATTAATCATTTGCATCATTTTTAATTCATTTTATTTGCCTCTTTTGTGTTCTTCCCTAAACTTCTCCCCAAATATCCAAAACAACTCCAAATTGAGCCAAACTTCTTGCATTGGGATCCCCTACCATTGAGGGTGCTAAGGGGAGCTAGCTAGCAAGGTTGCACAAGCTTTGGGCATCATCCTTTGAAGAAGAACACCCCCCTTCCTTGGTTTTTATTGAGTTTTCACTCAATAGGTAAAATGCCTCAAAACCTATTAATATTGTGATTTCTCTTCATGAATGCATGCATCTAGGTACCAGGGATCTATAGGCTAAGTTTTGTAGGAATTAGATTGGGTTTGGTGTCCGTATCGGACACGTATCTAGGTTAATATTCAAATGTTTGATGTATTGCCTCAATGAACTTTTTGTTCTCCATTTTCAAAACAAATTATATATTTTGAAAGCTCCTGATGTGTGGAATATATTTCGTGAAGACTGAGTCGTGTTTGGTGTCGGTTTCGTGTCGTATTTTGTGCTGAACACGCAGTACGGGGGCTCGGTCGAGTGCCCTGCTGCCAGTGTCCGATTTCTCTTAGGACACGACACTTCGTGACACCAAACTTGGTGTGTGCGTGGCCCTAGTGACTGACAGGACTCCCACGAAATTTTGTGGGTCCTCGTTCAGTGTGCACGGAGAAATCGTCGCTGTACTGGGTTTACACTGACACGTGCTAGGCCGTTTTTGCGCTCTGATACGCGCTGATTGACACGACACGACACACGTTAGACACAATGCAGACACCTGGAAACCTAGCCCTACTATGGGCGAACCCTCATACATGATCACGAGACACGGGTCGCCCTGTGTCGTGTCCTAGGGTGACCCACACGCCAGCACGAGGCTGTGTTTCACTAATTTTTTTGATACATATATAGGTTGATATAGACACTGTTTTGGCTCGGGTTTTGGACACGAGGACACGCCTATGGGTTGACACGAACTGCTAGACACCTGCACACCTTGTTTCACTATCTCACTTCGATTTTTGTTTGGTTATTTGGATTATCCCAATTATTTACTGATACTGGTTTCCAATTTAGTTTACTGTTATAAACATGTAACCTGAGTTTTATTCTACCTATAAAAGTGAGGTAAATGATTATGTGTGCATGTGATTTTCATTTCATCTATGTGTCTAACCTGTGTGTTGATGGGTTGTGTAGGAGAACAAGGACTTTTTTACCATTTCATGTAAACTGTGTATTAAGTTGGGTTGATTGTTGAGTGTAATGTTAACAAACTAAAAACTGAGAATTCTCTGTACATTTTACTGAATAAATTGGATTCCCATTATGTTAAATTAGATGTTAACATGTTGTTAAGATTTCTGAACATGTTAGCTATATGTAGGGTTCTTGATATAATTTTGATTTCATTAATGTTTATATGTCAACCTGGGTTTAAAGGAAAACTGGGAATAACTGTTATTGTATGAAATGACTGAGTTTTACTAAGGATTACACTGAGATTTCCTTGTGTGCTGAATGTTGAGAATGGGGTTCTCTATATATATGTGAGAATTGAATATGTATGCTTCCAGTTTTGTAATGAAAACTGAGAATTGGGATTAGTTTCTTAACTACTTAAAATACATTGATTTCCTTCCTATCCATTTCACTAATTTTTATATCCACATACACCCACACATTTACATTTTAAAGCCTAAATTTTGATGAATGTATATGGGTAGTACACTATAGGCTTGGTAGAGAATGAACCTGGGATTGTATTTAGCAAACCTTAAATCTATTTTATGTACAAATACCTGAGACTTCCCATAAATACAAATACACAGAGGGTAGTTGTAGGCTGTGCAAACCTAGCCTTGTGTCAACCCCATATCAGCCTTGAACCAGCCTCCCATTCCTGTCACTAAGCCTGTCCTTCACCACCCCATGTTAGTCCCAAACTTAGCCTATAACAGCCCCTAAACAGTTCCTATATACCAGTCCTAAACCTGTCCTTTAAACTCTCCAAAATCAGTCCTACACACAGCCCATAGACAGCCTTGTTTAGCCCCTCAAACACCCTTCAACCTGTCACCAGAAAACTCCATTTCAGCCCATGTGCAGTCCATACTTCAAGCCCAAATTTCAGTCCCTAATTTCCCCCTTAACAGCCCATACAATACCAGGTTGGCTGTCCCTGGATACCCATCTTGCTGTCCAATATATGCCTAAGTGTGAGTATTATGAACTATTGTGTATGTTGTGTAAGCCTATGTACACTTAGACACATTTCATTTCACCTTGCCATGACACTATACACATTTCCCCCTCTCTATGCAAATGTATATTGTATGTATCACATATGGTGTTGTAATGTATGTAGGCATCTAATAATGAATGTATAGATGTATAGTAGGAATGCATGAATGAATGAAGGTAAAATACAAGTTGAATGAAAGGTGATGCAATGTTCTATGTTAACAATCCTATACTCACTTCATGTACCCTTACACTATGTCTCTACACATTTCTATGACACTATGTTGACACTATCACTATGACACTAGTTAACATTGATGCATGTCGCACTTGACCTTCTTACATGTTCACTCACACCTTATCTCTCCATATATAGGTTGTGTGTGATTGGCTTGTGCTTGTAATTGATTGCTAGCCTAGGCTTGGTTAGGCCTAGTGAGACTTGTTAGACTTGTTAGACTTGTTGGGCTAGGACTTGACCTAGTTTGACTAGTGTGGTTGACTAGAGTTGACCAAGTGTCGACTTTAGCCTAGTTTGACCTAGACAGCATGCAGATGCATTGTACATTTCATATATCACCCTCTGTATACATCTTGACTTGTGTTGCTCTAACTAGGAGTCAGGTATCTCATCTCGGACAGTACATTTACTTCAGACATTCAGATACGAGGCGAGTACATTCTCTGATCGTTTCATACTTGTCACGATTTATATTCTCGCTCTAGATTACTTTTACTTGATGCTGTCACGTTATCATCACGGATTAGTACTATACGGATCTCTTCTTGGGATGTTATCCCCCTTAGCGGGAGCATCGGATACTTTATGACATGTGTTTCATGTACATCATGTATTCCTCGCTTCTGCGTTATTCATGTACACTCATGTTCTCTCATGTTCTTACATGTACGTTCATGTACTCTCATGTTCTTCCATGTATGCTCATGTTTCCTCATGTGTTTCCTGTATAACCAAAACATCATGTACGTAACGTAACGGGACTAGATCCTTGTGTACTGATTGTGGGTAGGGGTGAGTATAAATGGTCATGTGATTTACCCATCATGTTCACTCTGTTACTTTTCATGTTTTATCATGTACGCATCAGCCTTATTGGCTGATGTCCCACATGTTCACTCATATACATCATGTTCAACCTAAGCCAATTACATGCCATCTCGTACTCTAAATCACTAGTCACTTACTGTTCTTACTTATCATGTATATATTTCCAGTTATCAAATATCTCTCCTGTTTCATGTACATCTTCTTACAGCATTTCATGTATCTTATTCTATTGCCTGCTTTATATTTCCTGCCATGATATGAACTGCATGAGATGTACTGTGCTCGCTCCCGTCCTGACTGAACCTGTTGAAAATTTTACAGAAGATGATGAGGAACCCTGCACCCCCTTACTTGGAGCTTGCCTAGATGACACTCGCGACCTGGACCCCTGGCGAGGTTCAGGCAGCTGCTCAGGATGATACCTTGTATAGAGTAGATAGCTTAGACTATTTCCTTTCATGTTTAGCTTATGTCTTTGTTTCAGAGTTGTATGTTGTAGAGATGTTGAGACTTGTATTTAGTTTCTGTTGTACCTCAGTTGAGGATTTCCTTATCTATTTTATCGTACCATTTTCTATCTATAGATTGTGATTGAGTTATACCTCTGTGTTGGCCTCCTTATGGAGAGTATTCATATTATGTTAGTTATAGTTCATGACCTAGAACAGCGTTCTACCGCCGACACTGCGGCGTAGGCTGGACGTACCCACTTCTCGTGCCCTTACTCTAGGGTGCGGGTCGTGACACAAAGTCCCACAGACCTCGTCCAACGGCACAGACCATCACAGAGAGCAATGCCAGACGGTGTCCGAACGCCAGCTTTACAGCCGAAAGTATCATACCCCGGCTTATCCTCTCAATGGACCCCGAACCTCCAAGGACTATGCAGTCACGAAGCCAGATCATTAAGAAAGCAGCCAGTACAACTTTTTCCGACAATGGATATTCGGTTTAACGGAAGTAGTGGCCAAGCGGAGACTCGGGATCATCACTATCCTCAGTATCCGTCGTATCGTAATTCGTCATCTGGGCTTATATATCAGACTTGATCATAGGTTTTAATATTGAAAAGGAGGCCGGATCTTCCCCTTCTCCTTGAACAAAGATATAGCCCATCCAAACTCTCGTGTGGGGATTGGCTCCCTCGATTCTCCCTTTCTTATTAATCCTATGACAGATAAAGAGGTGGCAGAGAAATTCCTTGTATACATCAATCATCCTGGAGTTTTCACTCTCCAGATCTCGGAGCTCTTTATCACAAGGCAAGTATTCTTCATAGGGCTTCGTACCCCAGGGAAGCCTCGATATATCCTGTATTTCGTGGAGAGCCAATCCTATCTCCCCGCCCAGAGTAAAGAAGGTACAGGTGTGAAGGTTATATAACTCTGCCAAAGAGACAAACATCGGCCAGTTGACCCATATACCATATTGAGTGGCCCTAATAGCATAGTAAAGGCCCACAGTCTTCAGGGTGGCCTCGTACATGGAAAGCGCCCAGCCAGTGAGATTGCTCCAGAATGAAGATGGATACCTCCAGCCTTCCATCCGCATCTTCCCTGCGGGATACGACACATCCTCCGTCATCATCAAATTGCAAAGCGTGTCAACATCATAAGGAAAAAGGTTAGTCGGAATGTCGTACACTACGGCACCAGGTTGCAATCCTCTCGTAGAATAAGATACAGTGCCCCGAACACACTTGAAAGTGTCCTTCTTTCGATGGCCTGAGTCGGGCTGTATCCTTCCAGAGATAACCCTGGGGAGCTCAGAAGTCAGCTCCCACTTCATCTGTCATCGCACGGCCAAGACAATAAAAGTAGACAAAGGATATTGCCGCTCCATCGACTGTAGCCATATCCTCTGATTGTTCAGATAGATCACCATAGGGTTTCTCAAGTGTATGGTCTCGCCATCTTCAAACCCCATACTATCATTAAACAGGAAGTACGACTTCTTGAAACGAAGTGCCCCTCTATGTACGAACTTTTCATCGTTAATCATCTGCCTCAAGAAGGTCGCATCCTTTTTAAGTATGGTGATCGTCCGTTCCGTAGGTTGGTCATGACTGATCTTGGCCTGAACATTGCTAACCATGTTGGTTATAAGGCTCATGTCGAGGACGTGGCAAGCAGAGCCGAAAGGGATACCGCCAAGCTCTAGGACAGACATGTTTACTGTAAGGACAGAAGAGAAAGTCAGACTCAGAAAATCGTAGGAAAAACTGTGTTGAAAGGCTCTTATGGTTGGCCCAAAGGGCTATGCACCCAAAGGATTATGCGCCCCAGACAAACACATGGGCACATAACGTATAGCAGTACGTGGGTGCATAACATGCCACAGCATGTGGGCGCATAGCACACCACAGTGTTGGCGCATGACTTCTGTAGGCGCATAATGATGCTCACAGAAGTATGTTGCCTTAGGCGCATGCACCCAGACAGAAAAAAAGTCTGAGCATCGCAAATTAACGTTCGAGACTTTGTTTTTGGGGCGTGCCCTTATCCAGAATCGGGTCCTGGACTGGCGAGGACGCTGCCGCAGGAGGAGAGCCACTCGGTGCAGCCCCCTTGCCCTTCGCGGATCTCTTGGCGACCTTGGGAGACATAGTTATTAAAGAAAGGAGATGAAGAGTCTTTTTGGAAATTCTAAGAGAGGAGAATAATGAACTTTCTCTCTCCTTCAGAGCTTATTTATAGGCACGGGCAACTTCCTATGCGTCTACTATTTTTATGCACTTATGTGCCCATAGCGCGTTATGCGCCCACCATAGCCTATGTGCCGACATGGAGATCCAACCTTTTGCACACTATGTGACTGCCACTTGCTGACGTGGACAACGTATGAAGGATGGACCTCTTCAATTCTATCCAGATGAATCTGTCAGTTCAGATTTTTGAGGAAGATCTCAATATTCGTATCTCTCTGACAGGCTGGCCAAAATACTATGCACTCAAAGATAGCATTGTGCTATGCACCCATGAGAAGACAGTCCATGCTTCTTTAAAGTATTTTGAATTCGTTCAAGTATCAAAAACTTTGAAAGGGGTCTTGTAGAAGCATGAAAAAATTTCAGCAATGAAGCCTTATGCGCCCAAGCCAATGAGAATATATACGCCCAGCCATTGAAGCTCTATGCGCCTAGCCAGTAAAGCTCTATGCACCCATCCAGTGAAGCTCTATGCGCCCAGCCAGTGAAGCTCTATGTGTCCAGCCAGTGAAGCTCCATGCACCCAAGACAAGCTCCCCCAAAAGGATGGCGCATATCCTGAGACATAGCTATGCGCCCAAGCCAGACTCAGTCAAAACCATGATCAAAATATGCACCAATGCGTACGGCCACGTCAGTCTCCATGAGCAATCGTGCGCCGAAGCATGCGGCCACATCAGCACCACGATCAACCTACGACTGCGGAGCCTGCATGCGCCTATATCCTATGTACCCAAAGTAGGACTATGCCCACATGAAAACCAGCGTGTTTCCTCATGTGGGCCCATAACATCATTCCAGCTCAGAAACTACTATAAAAAGGGGTCTCATCCCTCTTCAAAGGATAGAACGGAGAGTATTTTCAAGAGCCAAATTGCTGCACTTCTTGCCAGTGAGCCGAGAGTTAGCAATTTTCTTAGGTTTTCTTCCACTTTTGTAATCGGAGTGTCAACGAAGTAAAGGAGCAACTGCCGCTCGATTTCCATCATCCCATTCTCCATAATTCTCTTTTGTACTCGGGGATCCTCAGCGCAGGATCTCTCAGGCGTATCGATTTGTAGTGCATTGCGCCAATAAAGAAAATATAGCATTTTTTCTTCTTTTTGTGTGTGTCCACAATCATAAGAGCCTCAAGTACATATTCACACAAAAAGAGTTGAATATGCGATAACGATATTGGTTGGAGTTAATGAAGGATTACGAGATCGAGCTACATTATCATCCGGACAAGGCTAATGTCATGGCAGACGCATTAAGCCGTAAGCCCATGGCACACTTTTTGACTACGCAGAAGGAGTTGATTAGAAACTTGCAGCAGCTTGGTATTGAGGTAGTATTGCCTGGAGCAGATGGCGTATTAGACAACCTCTAAATGCAATCATCATTAGTAGAGAGGATCAAGGCGACATTACCTACGGACGCTAGATTTCAACGGCTTAGAGAAAGCACTGAAGCAAGAGAGCATGAAGGATTGACGATTCATCCCGATGGGACACTGCGATGTGGGGATCGTATTTATGTTCCTAATGGAGAGCTATGGCAGGAGTTTATGGTAGAAGCACACAGTTCGACTTACTCTATTCATCCTGGAGGAACTAAGATGTACCGGGACTTACGGCAGTATTATTGGTGGCACGGAATGAAGCGAGAGATAGCTCGTTTCGTGGCCAACTGTTTGGTATGCCAATAAGTGAAGACCGAGCACTAGAGGACGGCCGGATTGTTGCAGCCGCTACCCATTTCCGAGTGGAAGTGGGAGCACATTACTATAGATTTTGTCACGGGTTTTCCTCGAAGTCTTAGGGGATGTGACGTAGTGTGGGTGATTGTTGATAGACTTACAAAGTCAGCCCATTTCTTACCTTTTAGAGTGGGCCAGTCAACAGAGGTATTGGCAGAGATGTATATGGAACAGATTATGAGATTACACGATGTGCATGTTAGTATTGTGTCGGACCGTAACTCGAGATTCACTTCGCACTTTTGGAGGAGCATGTAAGAGAGTTTAGGCACACGGTTGAAGTTTACCATGGCATACCATCCATAGACAGACGGCCAGTCGGTGCGTACCATTCATACGCTGGAGGATATGTTGAGAGCGTACATGCTTGACTTTGGCGGATCATGGGAGGACCATCTTCATCTTGTTGAGTTTTCCTACAACAATAGCTATCAAGCGAGCATCCAAATGGCTCCGTTTGAAGCGTTGTATGGTAGGAAGTATCGGTCTATTTGTTGGAGCAACATAGGAGAGCGACAGCTATTGGGTCCCGAGTTAGTCTTGAGCGCAGTGGAGACAGTGAAGAAAATTCAGGGCCACCTGCGAGCAGCACAGGATCGTCAGAAACAGTGGGCAGATAATCATCGTTGACCCTTGGAGTTCAAAGAGGGCGACCATGTGTTCTTGTAGATATCCCCCGCTAGAGGCACAATTCGATTCAGAGGACGTGGCAAATTGAGTCCAAGGTACATCGGGCCTTTCGACGTCGTGGAACGTGTTGGAGAGGTTGCCTATAGATTGGACTTGCTATCGTCGCTAGAGGGAGTGCATGACATATTCCATGTATCTCAATTGAGGAGGTACATGGCGGACGATAACCATATGCTTGATCACTCCGAGATCACAGTTGGACCGAGCTTGTCGTACGAAGAGCAACCGGTAGGCATTTTTGACCGTCGAGTGAAGGTGTTGCGGAATCAATCTATTATATTGGTTCACGTGGCTTGGAAGCATCACTCGCCAGAAAAGTCTACTTGGGAGCGCGAGGACGACGTTCAAAATCGTTACCCGCATTTGTTTGACAACCAAGGTATGTCTTGCACATGATAGTCTTTATAGCGTCTTGCATTGCATATCATTGCATTCGACCCCTACCATAGTCTAATTTCGAGGATGAAATTTCTTTAAGTTGGGTAGGATGTAAACCCCCCTAATTCATTAAAATATTTAATTTTAGTTTTGTGTAGAAATTGGTGCTAAAATACATGTATGCATAATATTATGAATGTGAAATAATAGTAATAGCAAATACTTAACTTAATGCATAGTATGGGTGTAAGTTTATATGATATATTTATATGTATCTGTGTATGTGTTTATTTATTAAGGTGTATATATTTATATATACATATATGTGGGAATATATGTGTATATAAATGTATCTAAATTATTGAATTATTGAAAAGAGTTCTAATTAGAAACAACAAATAAAAATAGAATTTAGATTTAAATAGAGTAGTAATAGAAATATAGAATAAGAAAAGAAAAAGAAATGAAAAAGAATAAGAAAAGAAAAAGAAATGAAAAAGGAAAAGAAAAAGAGAAGAAAGAAAAAATCAAATCACCCACCTACTTAAGTGCCCCCCCCCCCCCCCCCCCCCATCTCCCTTACGTAGCTGTTGCTGCAGCGCGCCCAAAACCCAACCCTAACACCAACCCGTGAGCACACCAACCCGTAGTAGCTTATAAGAATCCTAATAGTTTTAGGTTTTGCCAAAACTGGTTATATATATATATATATATATATATATATATATATATATATATATATATATATATATATATATATATATATATATATTATGTATTATGTATTATATATATTAAAATATATATATATTATGTATTATATATATTATGTATGTATGTGTATATATATATATATATATATATATATATATATATATATTATATATATATATATATATATATATATATATATATATCTTCCTCCACAGACCTCAAAACCCTAGACTCCCAAAACGAAAATTATGGCAGAACATAACCTCTTCGTCTACGAGTTTGTTTCACCAGCAACGGAGTTGTGTGCACGACGAATGGAGCATCGAAAGTCAGCCTCTCGTCATCCATGTAGCAGTTTTTCCACTCAAGCTACCCTACTTCCCGATGACGTAACTTTTACTCGTAATACCGATTTTTGATCCGTAAGATTTTCTAGAAAGTAGACTTGACCATCTTCGAGATCCTCCAGATGGATTTTGACATGAACATCTAACTGGTTCGAAGAATCGAACCGAAGTTAGCAAAAAAAATGAGATTTTCTGGACTGTTAAAACCAATTCTAAATGATAACTTGTCGGCCAATTTTCTTGTTGTACATTAAAAACTTATAGAAACTAATTGAAAATAGTAAAAAACAACATAACCGAGATCGCAACGCATCTTCTGGATCGTCGTTTCGATTAACGTGTAAAAAGTAAATTGATGTTGAAGTTGGAGAAAAAAATGTGTTAAACTTATATAAAATTCTGAAATTTTTCTCAATACGGCGTGCGCCCCGACAAATCGGGCGACGTGGTCGCACACTATATGCATCAAAAGGCGTGTATGGACGTTGCTGATGTGTGGGAACTTACGGAACTCAGTTTCGTCGTGTGTGCGCGACGAAATCAGTTCGTATCCGTCAAGATACCCCGAATTCCCAATTTGTAAACTTTGCCCTAACTTCGTATACAGTCGTCAAATCAAGACGAAACTTATGCCAACAGGTCCAAATCGAAATTTTGGTCCTGTGTTCCAAGTTTGGTTCGATTCTGAGAAGGTCGACCGGAACCCCTTTTTGGCGGGCCCGTGACCCACTCAAACGGACGATTTTGTACGCGGCTCATCGGAATCAAAAATTGGACATACCATTGACTTCCTCTCCTCAATCTGAATTCGTAGACATGTAGTTTGTTGACTTTAGAGACCATAGACTTTGGTACGCGTTTCGGTGCAAAGCGGGTCCAACGGCGGACATCGTTTTGACCCAAAATTATAATTTTGCCCCTGTTCTAAAATTTAACTTTTGGACAGGCATTTCCTAGGTATATCTTTTACACCGAGTATGTTTTTAATGTTTGTTTCAACATCCGGAGTTGTTTGGAGATTGTGACATTTTTTGGCTGATATTGTGATTTTCTAGACTTGCCACTTTGCACCATCAGGCAAGATACCTTGCCACCTTACTCTGTGACTTATATATTCTTTTTTTTAGTTATTATTTTCAGTATTTTATTTGTGGTTATTATCAAACTGTGCGTCCAAGTCACACTTGGGTACAAGAGACTCTATCGGTTGTTTTTCTCACTTTTATTTATTTCTCTTGCATTGACTTAGCCTAGTGACCACCCATTATTGATGAGGTATTGGTATATCTCATATGGCCTTGACATTTGCTTATCACGTATTATGAGTCACATGTTGGACACGTACCCGCATAGTCGGCTGGCAACCAATACGTATGAAGCGTGCGGCAGATAGGAGTAACTGCCAATAGAATTGTATGTTAGAAGACAGGCGGTTACTAGAGGTTCATATCACTCATGGAGATGATGATACTAGGCATTGGGTGGGGAGAACAATACCTGACGTATGGGCTTCTTTGCACTTCCTTGATTACTTGTTCGCTCCCCCAGAAACGCAGGCCCCAGGTGCCCTCTGACGCTTTCCAGAACGTTATCGACGTAGCCCCTTTTGCATGATGCCCTCTGACGATCTTCGAACGTTATGGTCGTTGGCCCCTTGTCCCCTTTATGGATACTATACCGATCCCATTTACAGCCAGGGCTCACACGTCAAAGGATTGTTTCTTAAAACTGCATATTCACAGTAGTTTGGTCAGGAACCCGATTGCATGCATCCTTTCTTTCTATTATATTATCACAGTTTATATGGCATGGTGTTTTATTGTATCTTGCTACATCCCTCTGAGGACATGGTTACCTCTCCAGGATTAAATAACTTTCCGCAGGAGTACGGAGTAGCATTGGAGTCAGCTTACATCGATGACGAGGCAGTTCCTACTGATTTCTAGTCTATTTTTTATTTGAGACATTAGTGGACATTATTTTTATATCTCTTTTCTTTCTATTTTGCGGAGGTTGGACTCCGATCTTGTGAGACTATTTTCATAGTTGTTTGGAGTGAGCATGTTCACCCGGCTATCTTTTGATACACTTATTTATTATTTTGACTCTATCATCTTCTGTGTTAAGATGTGATGAGATTAAATTATATTATTCTGGCATGAGATTATTTTATTTACAGCTTATGTGCATATACGAGGATTTCATATATTGGAGTATTCTTCGTACATGTGTAGCTGGCATGTTCACGTGCTTGGTCGTATGTACTTTAGGATCGGAGCGTCACCGACGACATCCCAATCTTCTCCTCCGGTGACGTCGGATCTGTGGAGGTGGTCAGTAGCATCCTGGACAAATACACCAGATATTCCGTCAACGGATCAATCGCGACAAAAGTGTCATCTATACCCACCACAAAGCCGACATGAGCCACTCGGCCACTCTCACAAATCTCACCTCCCTCATCACCGTATACCCACCATTCACCTACCTGGGGTGCCCATTGGTATACGACAGAACTAATTCGGGCATCTTCGGCGGGCTTGTTAACAAGACTCAGAAGAAGATCGATGGATGGCACAACGCAATTCTATCTCCAGGAGGCAAGATGATCCTCATCAAGCACGTTAGGTCTTCCATCCCTATCTACACCCTAGCTGTCAGCTCCCCACCAAAGAAGGTTCTATCCTCCCTGGAGGCTCTCTTTGCCAACTTTTTTTGGGGTCATCAAGATGTTAAGGATAAGCACCACTGGGCCAGCTGGGACACGATGGCCAAACCTACGAACGAGGAGGGGTCTCGGATTCATCTGATTAGCGCACATTGTAGCATGCTCAATGAAATTATGGTGGAAGATTAGATCGCATAACTCAATCTGGATGCGGTTCGTGAAAGCTAGATACTTCCAACACTCTCAGCCAGTAACGGCGGTGGCCAACAACCGTTCCTCAGCATCCTGGCACCGTATTCTTCATAGACGTCAGCTAGCTGAACCTCTTATCCTTATGCGGCTTGGCAATGGCTCCTCGTCGCCTTGCCATGAATGGTGGATTGGGAATACGGTCTACCATCTCTCCTCGATCGCCCCCCCTAACTGTACGATCCGGGATCTATGGGACCCCGCATTAGGTTGGAGATGGGACCGGATCAGAGAACGGATCGGGCCGGAGGCGACGAATGAGATAGCCGTCGCGGACGTTCGGATCAACGATCTCTCCGACGCCTTGATTTAGGCCCCCACCGTCTGAGATTCGTTCACGATGGCCTCTGCCAGGCGCGAGGTGAGAGGCGGCAGTGTGCCGTCCCCACTGATCGCTCCTTTTTGGCAATCATGCATACCCATCAAGTGGTCCTTTCTGATTTGGAGAGCCCAGCGCAGGAAGCTTCCGACCGACGACCCTCTAACGTCTATCAGTTTTAGCCTCGCATCCAGCTGCCACTGCTGCACCTCCAACAAACCACGGCTGAACACATCCTGCTCTTCAGATTTTGCTAATTAGATTTGGCGTGACCTTGCTCGCCGATGCAGGAAGACGCATCGGCACGGGAGCTTCAACGATCTCCTGGTCAACTGGGGCGATTCCCATTGCCATCAGATCGTCGCAGCCGCTGGTATTTGGGTTCTCTGTAAGAACCGGAATAAATTTAGGTATGAAGATGACCAATACAACCCAGCTTAACTGATCCGCGAAGTCCTCCGACAAATTCTTAAACTCAGGACCCGCTGTTCCCACTCCACGGACCGGTTTTGGCATGCTTTGCGTTATGCCGTCTGCAGCGCCCACTGATGCTCGGTTTGGTTTTTTGCTTTTGTGGTTTCTTCGCGCATGGCACGCTTACTTGTATAGGCTTCGGCATTTTGCACCTGATACATCAATAAAAGTTCTTTTTAGAATATATATATATATATATTTTTTTTAGAATATATATATATATATATATATATATATGTGTGTGTGTGTGTGTGTGTGTGTGTGTGTGTGTGTGTGTGTGTGTGTGTGTGTGTGTGTGTGTATGTATATGTGTGTGTGTGTGTGTGTATGTATATATGTATATATGTATATTTTTGTAGTATTAACATCCTTAGTGTACAATAGGTATATTATTTGTTAAATATTATTTTATCTATAAATAATGTTTCTTAATTTTTTGGGTAACAAGATATGTTTGGAAATCTAAATGACTATCTATATTCTCAAAATATTATTTCTAAATTAGTTTGAATACTACAACTAATTTCAAAGTATTATAAATTATTTCCCAAATTAGTTATATAAGTATTTATGCACTTCTTCAATTATTATTTCAATCATGATCTAATCGTGCGTATTCTATTCCTGTGACTTGTCTCGATCTCTGTGAATCTATCGGCGATCAACCTATATTGGGCAATCTTGGACTATTGGACATTATGTTCTTCGACGACTACGATCTTTGGGATTATTTTATTATTCTGGACTTTAGATTGTGATATTTTTTGTGTCAACACGTTCGTGTCACGCACGTCGACTTCAACCAACCGAGACAAGTACTTACAATGATCACTTTCATTTCCTGATAGTTTCTCTATTCATGATTTAGATGTGCATTCCATGATTATTGTCATGATTATTACACGAGATTAGTGTTTATGGATTCTATTTCATGATTACCGTGATTCCATGTTTACCGTGTTTATCGTGATTATTGTGTTTCATATTTCATGTCGTAATTAGAATCCTTGATTACTATTTAACACGAAATACCTTAGTATATATATGATCAATCCTGTACTCCGTGATTACCGTGCCTTATAGCTAATCATACACTTCATGTATGATTGAGTCGTACCAAGTAGATCCTTCAGCCTGATCACATATAGAACGCGGTATTTCAAATACACTTAGTGTAGTGATGACTTATACATTTTATATTGATTATGTCACATCCCTTGTTTCCATGATTATCCTCTTTCTGTATATATACTTATGAGATCATGATTACAGTTTATTCATGAAGAAGCATGGAAAAGAACTAGAAAAGCCCATGCGGCTCAAAACAGAAGAAGCCCATGCGGCTCAAAACAGAAGGAGCCTCATGCGGCTCAGGAATCTATCAGAGCCTCATGCGGCTCAGAAACTCTTCAATAGCCTCATGCGGCTCAGGCAAGAATCACGTGACCCTATGCAGCTTGCCTTTACAGATGGCCATAAAGTGACTGCCCCCATTAAATGCTCTGACGTAAAGTGATAACTCTGACATTAAAGCTGAAATGATGACATGACGGCATATTCCTCGGAAAACAAAGAAGATCTCCCCTGCAGCTGGCACGATCCAGCAACTACAAAGCTCCCTATACGGCTGCCACCATCCCATGCAGCTTGAATCGTAGAGACTCTTGTCATGCGGCTCAACTTATAAAAAGTCACTTCATGCGGCCGCCGTTCTCATGCGGCTCGGATCATGGGGGTCATCTCCATGTGGCTTAAATATTGAGAGGCCACGCCCATGCAGCCTTGACACGTGGCTAGTCCTATGCGGCTCAATTAGAAACCATCCCCATGCGACTCAGATGTCGGAGGCTACACCTATGCGGCTGTCGCCTTCATGCGGTTCAAAACCTAAGAAGCTACCCTCATGCGGCTTTGGCTCACAGTTATGACATGTGGCAGAAGATCAGCTTCCCACGTGGCACTAAATCAATCAAGAGTCATCAACAAATCTCGAAGACCAGATTTAGTGCAATCATCATAATTACCCAAACCAAAGCAGATTTATTGCAATCACGACACGTGGCAGGAGATCCGAGCTTCCAAAGATTCATTGACAATCAACAATAAATGCCCTTAAAGATTTGACACAATCAGCATTAATTGTCCAGATTCACTGCAATCAAGATTAGTGGTCCAGATTAATTGCCAACAAATTAGGATCAAGAAAAATGATAATTAAATCGCCAAGCCGCCGACTTTTTAGGGTAATCATTGCAAACCCTAATGATAACACCCCACTCCTATAAATAGCAAGGTGTCATTCTCTTGTAAAAAGATCGGATCCAAAGAAACAAAAAAATATAGCACGGTGCCATTCCCTTGCAAAAGAGATCCTTTCCACCCGGCTGGATATACAGAGAGACAAAGGCGCGCACAGAAGAGTCTTCCCATCTTGAGAGCAGTTCTTCACCGGAGCCAAGGCTACGTCTGATCGTCCAAGGAGTAAGGCAGAGCGGCCGTCGCTTTCCCGAGCCTCTATCGTCAACCCCCAGAATCAAAACTAAACAATCGTACTTAGATTGTTGTACCTAGGTTTTTGTCCCTAGGCTTTCTTTGTACGAGCGAGTTTGTATTGTGAAGTAAAAGTCCAGTCCTCCAATATAATTGTTCTGTTCTTTTATAATCAATGGCAAATACGATGGCGACTCTGCTGGGGAATAACTTCTCCACGGCTGAGGAGTTGGTGACGCAATTAGATGCAGCCAAACTTGGCTCCACTCAACAAACGCTGGTCGCCCAGTTCGACCAGGAGGCGTTTGAAGAAATACTCTACGATGGGAGCGCTGGCCCGGTCCAGCGGCGAGCCCGCAAAAAGAAGGCCCACAGGGTGTGGAGACCCAAAAATTTTGCTCCTTTCCAAGATCTTGAAGAAGTACTCTCTGTTGCCCAAGACAGTGGAGAAGTCTCGCGTACGGCCCCACTTCAGACCACAGAGGACTCTGCTGTCCCCAAGTCCGGCAGAAGAAAATACTATGATGCCCGACTTGCAGGGGCAAAGAGGAACTCTGTGCAATCCAAGCCGCATAAGGACGCCAGCACCAGGAAGGCTCATGCGGCCGCAACTGTAGACCGCATGGGGAGAACTCATGCGGCCACAAAAGTCAGCCGCATGCAGAAAGCCCATGCGGCCAGAACTTCCAACCGCATGTAGACAGCCTGTACGGCTACGACTTCTAGCCGCATACAGAAAGTATATACGGCCACAAAGGATAGCCACATGCAGACAGCCTGTACGGTCACACATACCAGCCGCATGCAGACAGCCTGCACGGCTACACATACCAGCCGCATGCAGACAGCCTATACAGCCACCGATTCCAGCCGTATATCATCTCTCACATGCGGCTCACGGTCAGTCTTTGACCGCCTCTCATACGGTCCTGACCACGAAGGCTTTCTGGAGCATATGCCAGACTCTGTTGTGACCAGCTTGGACTCTTCCTACTACGCACTCTCAGGTGCTAGAATAAAGAAGTCTCGGGCAGCGCGGGCTCGACTGTAACACCCAGTTTTCTAGATGAGGGTAATTTTAAAATTTTGTAATTATAATTATTAATTATTGATATTTGATTCATATTATGATTTTTAGTGATTTTTAATAATTTTTAAACTATTTAAAAACTGCCTTAAGTCATGACTTGTGATTTTGATGTGCTGCCAGTGAAACGTGAGAGACTGCATGACCTAGTGCCTACCCATGTCATTAGGATGATTTAATTATCATTTTTAGCCTAGGAATAATTTGGTCATTTTGACTTAATTGAATTATTTGAAGATTTGTTGAATTGGTGAATTCTAGTTGACTTTGACTTGTTGAGACCTAGTGGACTAGCCTAGAAGCTAACCCTAGCCGTGGTGACCCTAGTCTAACTTCAGTTAACCTATTTTGGTCATTAGAGAATAGTTTTAGAATGAGGAGATTTGGTTTAGTGAATTTAAGTCATGGCTTGTGATTTCATGAAATGACTTATGGCTTAATTATTTAATTGATCATGACTTAAGCCCATGGGCCATTTAGTGAATCCTAACCCTAATTTTTGAGCTTATGAACAGCCACATAGGGATCCCCACCCTATATAAACTCTTGTTCATTAGGGCTTGTCTCTTTTTATCATTCCAACACTTGGAGAAAAGAAAGGTAAGTTTCCCCCTTCCAAAAATTCCTATTTTATTCATTTGATCTCCTTTTTCATCCTAGTCTTTTGCATTGGGTTCTAATTGAAGTTTATGGACTGTTGGTGGAGAGCTATTTCAATTTGGGATCAATTTGGAGCATTTGGCCATCAAGAAGAACACCCCCCATTTGAAGCCTTTTCTTGTAATTTGCACCTATAGGTAAAACCCTTTAAATTACATTATTTTTGTGATTTCTTTGCATGATGGTTTAGGAATAGGTGTCCCCAAATTTCTGGAGGAATTTCGTGTCATTTGCATTAGGTTACGTGTCCGTATCGGACACGTATCGAACCTAATAGCTAGGTGTTCGATGAAATGCCTCTTAGGAAATTATTTTCAATTTATGTAAATGTAATTACATGAATTGGTATATCTAAGTGTGTACATTAAATTTTGCGAAGGGTGTTGGGTATTTCTGTGTCATTTCGTGTCTGTTTTTCGTGTTGGACACGCTGTGCACACACGTACACTGTGTCCTGCTACTCGGGCACAATAACTCCCTGTGTTGGACACGTGGACACGCCATTTTTGGCGAGGATAATGGGGCATAGAATGACATCATCCTTCCAAAAGATGGGGCCCTATGGTGCAGTGTGCGAGGAGTTCTCCTCCTCGCACTGGCCGCACTGGCCGCGCGCGCGCTGTGCACGCGTGGTTTCTAGCCACTGACACGGCTTAAAAGCTGACACGACATGAGAAGTGGACACATTTCAGGCACCCTAGGACCTAGCCCTATCCTAGGCGAACCCACGTGCATGAGCACGAGACACGGGTTGCCCTGTGTCGTATCCTAGAGCGACACATACGCGTGGACGACGCTGTGTGCCTGTGCGCGTGTCTGTGCCGTTCATGAGCTGAGACACGTCGTCTCCTGTTTCCCCAGGACACAAGATGACTCGTGGGACACGGGTACAGGTGGGGGATGGTTTACCAACCAATGATTGATTACATTAGCATGTTTTGATGTCGAATTTCAAATTCCCATGAGTGGACTGATACGTGCCTTCTGTCCTTATATCCTGAATTGATTTCCTTTTTTTATCTGATGTAAATGTTGTTTTAAATCACTAAATTGGTTCCCACATGTGTATTAGTTCATGCTAGGATAGGTTTTCATAGTTTGATTAGCTTGTTATCATGAAAATGGAATTTGAGTATGAAAATGGGCAATTCAATGAGGGACTGAATTCCCAGATTTTCATAATAACTCATTCTGTTTTTTAAAAGTTTTTTTAGCTGAATCTTAGTTTAATTCTTATGTTAGATTCATATACATGTGCATTTAGTCACTGCCAGTTTGATTCCATGTTAGATTAGGTTGTGTTGGGTTTTTGGATTGAAATTGGGATTCATGTTGAGATAAATGTGGTTTGATATATAGTGTTTCACATTTACCTTTAAACTGAAATATAGGTTTAAAACCTGAGAACAGTAGGGATGCTAATCTCAGTTATCCCATGCTCTTTTTGTGTTCGTCTAGTTCAGGTTGATTGGGTTATATATGATTGATTCGAATTTGGCATTAGAGAATTGGGTTTTTTTTCGAATTTAGTTTGGTTATGTGTTAACTACTTTGATATCACAAACTGTTCTGTCACTTACCCACACACAAAAACTGATTTTGTACACCTAAACACTAACACATTTTTCCCTATTTAAATTCCTGTTAACCCCTTGTATCACACACCCTATTGACACAAGTGCATACTCTATTCACTACACACTTTAACACCCTTGCGTCACCCTCTAAATTCATATCACATACTTGGGCATGCCACATTCCTCTCTAACACCCCCTTGACACTCTAGGCACACTACCACTCACAAAGTACCATATAAGCTCACTGTCATCTAATTCCTATTTGCACACTCATTCCATGATAACACACACATGAACACTATAGCCTACACACATATGCACCCACTCTATGACACTTAACCACTCAACACAACCTATAATCCATACACACACATATTCAACCTTGCCATGACACTATGCATATTTCCCCCTCTCTATCTCACTATATGTATATATAAATATATTATCTAAATGCTTGATATAATAATGTAGCCTATATATATATGTGTGTATGATAACTATATTAACTTAGTATAATATACAATATGTGTGAAATGTGATATGGCCTATATGGCACATAGCCTATGGGGTGTACCCTATGTGATACAGCCTATGTATATGGCTTGAATGCCAGTGTGGGTGTGCAGTTGGCTTGTATAGCCTAAAAATTGGGTGTGCTTGCTAGAATAGGCTGGTTAGGCCTAGTGGGACTTGTTTGGTTTAGGCTTGACCTAGTTGACTTAGTTTGACTAGAGTATTGACTTGGGTTGACCCAGATTTGACCAAGTTTGACTTGGACCTAGTTTGACCTAGACAGTTGACCAAATTTGACTTAGAGTTGACTTTGACCTAGATTGACCTAGAAATCATGTTGATTGCATCATAAACATTATTTACCTTGTTGTAAACATATTATAACCTGTACTGTTCTATTTAGGATACTGTGACTCCGGTGCAGACATCTGACAATATACTACTCTTTTCAGAGTATCAGGCGAGTACATTCTCTGATAGTTCTCTCATTTATTTGCCAGTTACTGTATTTCAGTTCTATTTAGTTTTATGTAATTCTCTGATACCACACGTATGGATATTTCTGGATTTATGTATGCGACACACATACCATACTTATCTGGCCTCTATTACTGGAATCACTGGAATCATTCCGGAATCTATTTCTAGAATCATCATATTTTGGCTGGACTCATCTCGATTCTCGTGTCGAATTCTGGATTCATTTGTATTGCGGGGCGGGGAAATATTGAGTAAGATATGTAGACATATCCCAAATCTGGAATCTCCAACTGGAATCTACTGGAAGCATAGTCATCTCTCGCCTGACCAGTGAGAGATGTGCCTGATTACCCACAGTCGTTTACATGTCGATCTCGGTATTTTAAAACACACTATTAGAATAGCTGGACTCACCTGGATTCTTGATCACTACCTAGAATCATCTTGTACTGGATTCATCTTGTATTAGATTCATCTCGTACTGGATTTATAGTAGTTACACTTGTTTTACATTTACTGCCTGGACTCTTTATGTTACTTTAGTTCAGCTAGATTTATTTTACAGTCTTCATTGCCATCATTCTTCTCTTGTTTTAGTTACTTACTTTCCTTGTATCTTATCTGTTCTCCATACCATCACCTGTATATAAACTGCCATATTCATCAAAAAAACTGCCTATAACTGCTTTATAGTTCCTTGTCATTTACTTGGGTTTTCTTGATGAGTTGTACTCGTTCCTGTCCTGACTAGACCTATTGTAAATTTTACAGATGATTGCCCTGAGGACACATGCCCTACATATTAATGTGGAGATGGTTTAGCTACCTATGGCCCCGACACTCAGGAGTGATCTGGAGTTTAGCTAGTTGTCATATTTTAGCTTTCATATTTTAGAACTGGAGCTGTATATAGTTGAGATTTGTAGTTGAGATTTTCTGAGATTATATTATTAGTGTTGGTTTTAGTCTGTTATTAGTCTTAGTTTTAATCTTCTGTGATATCTTATCGTTCTTAGACTGTGATTGAGATTCATTATATCTATACTTGTCCTCCGTTCGGAGTTGAGATTTGACAAGTACATTATATAATTGCGTGAGTTGTTGATTAGATATTATCCTAGGACAGCGTTCTACCGCCGACACTGCGGCGTAGGCTGGTCGTTGTTACGTGCTCGTACCCTCACAGTGGGTGTGGGTCGTGACATCGACGAGCTCAGTCGACTGTCCCAACTTCTGACTACCAGGGCGTCCCGCTGATTATTACTCGGACCCCTGATGGAAAGTTGTACAGAACTACCCGTATCCAGCCCCCGGCGGCCAACAAATGGGATAGTTATCAAGAATCTTCCAAAAAGGATCAGGGGCAAGTACCCGCGCTACCCCCACATCAGAGAGCAGGCAGGAGGCCAACACACTCAGGTGCTCAGAACTCCCTAGCCCACAAAGCAGGTGACTTGCGCAACGCGATTCTTGACAAGCGCAAGGAAAGAAACAAAGATTTGACGTGCAAAGAGTCCTGTCAAGGACATCAATGCACCCAAGTCATTGTCAACTGCTGCTGCAACAAGGCAGCAGTACAAAAAGACCGGCGGTCCGTCTTCCAAAGGCTGCAACGCCCAAGCTCAGAAGACGAGGCGCTTCTCGTCGCCTCTTGCAATTCTGCTCTGAAGATTCCTGGCAGCAGAAGAGGGAAAAAGACAAGTGTCTCCAGCCCGAAAATTTCAACCGGCGTAACCAAGAAAATTTCTTCTAAACGATTGTCTACCACCGTTGCAGGAGGAGTTTACCAAGGTACCCGCTCAAAGACAAAATCGGCCACACTGGGAGACTCGTCCACATCTATGGGAAACATCGGAGCCGGGGGTAGCATTGTCACGACCCGCACCCTAGAGTAAGGCACGAGACGTGGGTACGTCCAGCCTTCACCGCAGTGTCGGCGGTAGAACGCTGTCCTAGGTCACAACATCTAACAGTTCAAGGTAATAAACAGTTATACTCCCCGGATGGGGGTGACATAATAGAATATATCTCAATCACAGCTAAGGTAGAACATGAAAGGAAGATAATAGATAATAAAAGATGCAAGATCCAAACCACATGAAAATACAAATAGAGAGAGCTAAGTGTCTATAATAAACTCCCCCAATATCCAGACATAATACAGATCAAAAATATATATACAACCCAACTCCAAATACTATAAATAAGATAAACTAACTATGGAGCAACAGTCTCTACTGCTAAGGGATCCGACTGGAAGTCCGGATCGCAAGTGTCCTCTAAGGTTGTCCCATAGAAAGTGTCTAAGCAGACCTCCTCCTCGTCCTGTGTAAATTGTCAACAGGTCCAATCAGGACGAAAACGAGCACATATCTCTCAAAACAGTTCATAGCATGTTATAGGAGTATAAAGCATGCAATAGAGTAAAATACAGGAAGTGCTGAAAGAAAGTACAAGTAAAATAGGAGATATTTTGTAACTGAAAGTAAATACATGATAGTAAAGACTGTAAGTGGCTATGTGATTTAGAGTACAATATGGTTATGTAAACGGCTTAGGAGCACATGAATACAACTAAGAAGCACATGAATACCTACTGGGGATAGTGTTCACATAACCAATTCTACTCACCCCGCCCCAATCAATACACAAGGATCCATTCAAGATACGTTATAGGCACATGAATACAGCTAAGATACGTGAACTCATGTAATGAGTAGTACATGAGGCACATGATAAAGCACATGAGAACATGTGAATACATGAACTAGTACGAGTACAAGGAGTACCTGATGCACATGATAAAGTACATGAACATGAAATATCCGATGCACCCGTAGAGGGATAACATCTCAGGAAAGGATCCATATAGTACTAATCTGTGAATATACGTGTCTGCATCAAGTAAAGTAATCTAGAGCAAGAGTATAGTCCAGACAAGTATGAAAAGATCAGAGAATGTACTCGCCTGCTAACTGAATGTCCAAGACGAAAGTACTGTCCAAGGAGTAGTGTCTGGCTCCTATTAGAACAACACAAGTCACAACAAGTCCAGAATGGTAATAAGATGCACTTCAATACGTTCTACATGAATCTAGGTCAATCTAGGCCAAAGTCAACTCTTGGTCAACTGTGGTCAACCCTAGAAGTCAAACTAGGTCAACTAAGTCAAACCTAAGTCAAACTAGTCTATACTAGGCTAACAAGGCTATTCTAAGTCTAACAAGACTACACAAGTCTAATCTAGGCTATACACTGACACACAGACACTCACATAGGCCATAGGCTAAGAGACTAGGCCATAGGCTAAACCATGCCTAAAGCCAACCATAAATCACATCTACAAGACTATACCTATATTTAAATAATACACATATTACTATATTAATATAATCTAATATAGGAATTCATAACATATAGGTTATCTATATGTGTATATATCACCCAACATATTCATATCTAATATATTTATAATATGGTACACATATACATATAGGTACCCTTAATATCACACATATACATTATAGGATACCTAAAAATGAAATCTCTCACATACTCATAAGCATAAAGAAATAG
Source organism: Iris pallida (assembly GCA_029216955.1). Classification (NCBI taxonomy): domain Eukaryota; kingdom Viridiplantae; phylum Streptophyta; class Magnoliopsida; order Asparagales; family Iridaceae; genus Iris; species Iris pallida. The sequence continues at coordinate 1,777,522 of JANAVB010040620.1, forward strand.
AATGAAATGTGTTTGTGTGTGAAACATGAGAGTGTGTGAGTGTGTGATGACTTGTGTGTGTGTAACAGTAAAGTGAGGTGAGAGAGATACCTAGTGTCAATTGTGTGTGACAGTGAGACATTGGTGTGTGTGTAGAAAATATTCATGAGAGCATGTGTGTGTGTGAGTGCATAGACATGTGAGTGTGAGAGGTGAGTGATACATGGGTGTATCAAGAGAGGGTGTGTGTGTGAGGTGTGTGATGAGTGTGTAACAGTGAGAAAACAGTGAGGAGAAATACATTAGTGTATGGCAACATTTCACTTCAGAAAAAAAAGAAACCTATATAGAGATTTCAGTTCAAAACAGGAACCCAAAACCCATATTTCAGTCCCATACTTCATTCCAAGATTTCACAGTTCAAACATACTCAGATTAACACATTAAAATCAATTAAGACAGTCCTCAAATTTCAGTTTAAACAGTCCATACAAAACTCACAGTTTTAAGAGACAAAACATAACCATTTCTACCCCAATTTCACCATACACTTAGATAACCATATAAGTGAACCAATTAGAGTTTTAAACTACACTATTTAACAGTGTACAATGGTTAAATATGAAGACAAAATCGAAATTAAAATCTGGAACAGAACAGTGAGAAAATAACTGATATTAAGTATCAGGACAATTTGGGAATCTGAGAAATGAGCATCAAAAATCGAGCTAAACACCAAAACAGTGGTTGGTAAAGTAAATATACATTTTGTACATGTCATGTGATGAGTTTGTGTCCACCCAAGTGGACACAAACGTGTCCAATCCATTTAAAACCCAAAATTAGAACCTGGACACAGTGTAGGGAATTAAGTCTCGTGCACGTGTTCACAGTGTCCGTGCACACGACACGACACGACACAAGCCAGGTGGTCGTGTCCAAGTGTCGACTAGGTCTAAGGCTAGGGCTAGGACACCCTGCCACGTGTCCACGATACGCGTGCATGCGATACGACATGCGTATCAGTGCTAAAAAATGACAGCCGCCAGCTCAGTGCATTCCCCGTGCGCGCGTTCGTGCGTGTCCGACACGACACGTGGGGCTCTAAAACTTGGGGAGCCCCATTTCAGTGTCAGCCCCGTGTCACACATCAAATTTCACGTGTCGAGGAGCCGTGTACAGTGTGCTGTGTCCCTCGAAATGCAAGGCATGCACAGTGCATGTGCACGCACACGCACGACAGCGTGTTTACGTGTCCGTGCAGACTCGACACGACACAAAAATCTCACAAGGACTCAAGAAACATGTAAGCGACACCTAAACCTAATTTTTGTTCAAATACTTTCCTAAAAATCATACGAAATGCCCATTGGGGCATTTCATCAAACACATGCCATGTGACACTGATACGTGTCCAAATAGGACACGAAAAGGACACGAATTCTAGGGTTTCCTATTCCTACAGTTAGGTTAGGCCTAGGGCTCCCTAGATATGCAATAAAATCAGGATTCTATGGTGTGGAATGAAAGTTACCTATGTGTGTCAAAATCCTCAAAAAGCTCCACAAAGAGGTATTCTTCTTGATAGCCAACTCCTCCAATTTGCTCCCAAGCTGAGATTACTTGATACCAACAGCAAGTAGGTAAAAATTAGAACCTATTGCAATTGGTTTGGGTAAAAAAGGAATTAAAATGGATTTTCTACGATTTATTGAAGATGGAGACTTACCTCTTTCTAAAACTTGCCAAAAATCCTAATGGAGGCTAGCCCTAACTTTGAGAAGCATTAAATAGAGGGGGGGTCAATATGACCAGCCATGGGATGATTAGGGTTAGGGTTTGGCTACATGGTGTGGGCCTATGGGCTTTAAGGCTTAAGTCATTAGTCATGACTTATGAAGTCACAAGCCATTCTAGCCTAATCAATTCCTAATCTCTCCAAACAAGTTCCAATGAGTTAGTCCTCACTAACTTAGGTCAAGCTAAGGTTAATTAACCTAACCAAATGGTCATGACCTAGGTTAGTCTCCTAGTCAACACTAGTCAAAGTCAACTATAGGCCTAAAATCAATTGTACTAAAAAATCACTAAAAATCACATTAATTCTAAAAAATCTAAATAATAAATAATAATTCCAATTATTTCCCAAAATTTCAAAAATGACCAAAATACCCTCAAGCTAGAAAAGTGGTAGTGACAAATCTACCCTCCTTAAAATAATTTCGTCCTCGAAATTAAAGGCGAAACTAAACTACTGAGAAGGATAGAAAAGTATACCTCAAGGTCCAAAAAGATAGGGGTACCGCTTGCGCATCTCATCCTCCCGCTCCCAGGTAGACTCTCCTAGAGAATGATGCCTCCATGCGATGCGTACCAAGGGTATCACCTGGTTCCTCAATACCTTCTCTCGGCGATCCAGAATCTCCACAGGCTGCTCTGGATAACTGAGAGTAGGTCCAACCTCAATCTCCGAATGATCGAGCACATGGCTAGGGTCAGCCACGTACCGTCTCAATTGTGATACGTTGAATACGTTGCGAACTCATACTAGTGAAGGTGGCAAGTCTAGCCTATATGCCACGTCACTGACTCTCCCGCTGATAACGAAAGGGCCGATGAAGCGCGGGCTAAGCTTTCCACCTCCACCAAAACGTATCGTACGACGAGTCAGAGATATCCGCAGAAAAACTATGTCTCCAACCTAATCACAAGCAAGGTCTCAAGTTACTAAAAATCAAATATGATCAATCAAACAAAACAAAAATTGAAACAACCTACTTCTAACCCTATCTCTAAATCTGTACCTCAAACTCCAACAGCCTCCGGTGGCTATCGGCCCAGTGCCGATGTCTGTCCTGCGCCACGCGAAGTCTGTCCCTGATGAGCTTCACCTTCTCGGCTGCGTCAACAACCATCTCTGGTCCCAGTAAAGCTCGCTCTCCAACATCATCCCAAGATAAGGGTGTACGACACCTACGCCCGTACAGAGCCTCAAACGGTGACATCTCAATGCTGGCCTGAAGACTGTTATTGTAAGCAAACTCCACCAAATGTAGATGATCCTCCCAGGAACCTCCAAAATCTAGGACGCACGTCCGTAGCATATCCTCAAGTGTCTGAATAGTCCTCTCTGACTGTTCGTTCGTCTGGGGGTGGTATGCAGTACTAAACTTGAGCTGAGTGCCCAAGCTAGTCTGCAGACTCCTCCAGAAATAGAAAGTAAAGCGATTATCCCGATCTGACATAATGTTGACGGAAACTCCGTGAATCCTGACTACCTGTCTCATATACAGCTCCGCAAGCCTCTCTGTAGACGTACCCACCTTGAATGGCAAGAAGTGGGCCGATTTGGTCAACCTGTCAACGATGACCCAAATTGCGTCTTTCCCTCCTGGTGTACGCGGTAACCCAGATACGAAATCCATGGTGATGTGTTCCCACTTCTACTCTGGAATGGGCAACGGCTGCAATAATCCTCCAGGCCTCTGCCTCTCTGCCTTGACCTGCTAACAGACCAAGCATCTAGCTACGAAGTGGGATACCTCCTGCTTCATCCCGTACCACCAGACATGCTCTTGTAAATCCCTGTACATCTTATTGGCACGAGGATGTATAGAGTACTACGATCTATGAGCCTCCTGCATGATCTGCTCTCTGAGCTTCCCGCTAGGCACACATAACTGGGAACCGTGCCTCAAGGCACCATCCTCTGCAAGTAAAAACTCATCATCCTCTAATCCTGCACTGATCTGCTCTCGGATACACCGCAGAGCCACATCCTCGAACTGTGTCACCTTGATCCTGTCCATTAAGTCCGACTGTATCTGAAGGCCCCATAACTGTATCTGTACTCCGGACACGATCACCTCAATCCCAAGGCTCTCCAAGTCTGCAAGCAAGTGCTGATCCATGGTCAAACACATGGCTGTCGGATACCTACTCAAGGCATCGGCAACCACGTTGGCCTTCCTCGGGTGATATTAAAGTGAGATGTCAAAGTCCTTCATCAACTCTAGCCATCTGCGCTGCCTCATGTTGAGCACTTTCTATGTAAACACATACTTCAAGCTCTTGTGATCAGTGAAAATCTCCACCCTCTCGCCATACAGATAGTGATTCCACAACTTCAAAGCAAAAATTAGCGCTGCCTGTTCCAGGTCATGGGTAGGGTAGTTCTTCTCATGGGAACGTAATTCCTGGAAGCATAGGCAATCACCTTCCCATGCTGCTGCAAGACACAACCCAGCCCCTTCCTTGAAGCATCACTATAAATAGTGAATCCACCTGATCCTGAAGGCAATGTCAGAATCGAAGCTGTCGTAAGCCGCTTCTTCAACTCATCAAAAGCTGCCTGACACTCCTCTGACCAAACATACTCAGCATCCTTTCGGGTCAACTGAGTTAACGACTCTGCAACCTGGAAGAAATCCTGCACAAATCTTCTATAGTATTCTGCCAGACCCAGGAAACTCATGATCTCTGCCACTAAAGTCGGTGCTGTCCAAGCCTCAAATGCTACAATCTTCTTGGGGTCAACTGAGATACCATATCCAGTCATCACATGCCCCAAGAAGTCCACCCGGTCCAAGAAAAACTCACATTTGGAGAGTTTTCCATAAAGCTGCTCCCTCTTGAGAGTCTCCAGCACTATCCGCAGATGCTCCTCGTACTCCTCCTCTGTCTTGGAATATACCAAGATATCATCAATGAACACCACCACGAACTTGTCTAAGTACTAGTGGAACACCTTCTTCATTAGATTCATAAACACTGCTGGTGCATTGGTTAGCCCAAACGGCATAACCAAAAACTAAAACTTCCCGTACCGCATCATGAAAGCGGTCTTGGGAATATCCTCCCCCTTCACCTTCACCTGGTGATAACCTGACCTCAAATCAATCTTGAAAAACACCCGAGCTCTGCTCAACTGATCAAAGAGATCATCGATTCGCGGCAGTGGGTATCTGTTCTTGATTGACAGGTTGTTAAGTGCCTTGTAGTCGATACACATCCGTACCGACCCATCCTTCTTGGGTACGAAGAGTACCGGTGCACCCCAAGGTGAAGAACTAGATCGGATGAAGCCCTTGTCCTGCAGCTCAACCACCTGCTTCTTCATCTCCACCAACTCGTTGTTGTTTACTCGATAGACATGCTGGAAGATCGGTTCCGCACCGGGAACCAAGTCTATCGAGAACTCTACATCTCTGTCCGGTGGAAGCCCTGGCAACTCCTCTGGGAATACGTCCATAAACTCTACGATCAAGGGATATGGAGCCACATGCTCCTCAAATAAAGCTCCACAGAAGACTCCGCTGTCCTGCTCTGTCTGCCGTCGGGTGTACTCAAACTCTGTCTCTCCTGGCGCCCCAAACAAAACTCTACCCCCTCGGCAATCAATACGGGCGTGGTGTCTACTCAGCCATTCCATACCTAATACTATATCGTAGTTCGGTAATGGCATGACGAGTAAACTCACTCCCAACTTTCGACCTTCCAATAAGATGCTCCGTCCTCTGCAAACATCACTCACGAGGATGACCCCACCCCCAGTCGTGATCTTGCAGGTCCTACGCAATGGTTCAGAAACCAAACTGTGTCTAATAGCATACGATACTGACACAAAGCTGTGGAAAGCCCCAGAATCAAAGAGTGCAAATGCTGGAAGGGAATCGAGAAGAACCGAACCTGCTATCAGCTCTCCGATGGCCTCGATATCCTCAGCTGCCATTGCGAAAGCTCGCCCCTGCTGTCTCCCTCGTGCCTGCTGCTGGTGCTGCTGGAACCTCTGCTGCTGGGTCTGTAGGGCTGGTCCCCTCTGCTGGCCTGCTGGAGCCTTGGCTCCACCTCCCTGAGCTCCTCGCCCAAAAGCCCCAGGGCAATCCCTCAACTGGTGATCTCCCGCACCATAAAGTAGGCACTTGCCTAGCTTCTTCCTGCACTCATGGATTATATGCCCCGGCTTCTTGCAGAAGGCACAAACGACTACCTGCTGCTGACAGGGTGCCTGCTGTTAATGCCTCTACTGCTGCTGCACCTGTTGAAAAGGTGCACGACCCTGCTGCTGAAACTGCTGAGCTGGCCTCTGCTGCTGGAAGTGCTGCTAGAAGTGTGGCCTCTTGGCTATCCCCTGACTGCTGCTACCACCCTGGAAGTCACGGCCCCTCTTCTGCTTCAGCCCTAGGTCGTCTACCGCCGCCATAGTCCCAAAAAATATCTCAGCAAATGTAGCGTTCCGGTCGCTCTTAGTCAGCGACCGAATCTCTCTAATCAAGTCCCGGTGAAACTATCTCGCCTTCGTCTTCTCAGTCAAGTCATCTATAAACCGGGCCAATCTGTAGAACTTCCCGGCATACTCAGCTACCGTCTGGTTCCCCTGAACTAGACCCTCGAACTGTGCCTCGATACCTTCCAAGGCAACATCAGGAAAGAACTGCTCCTTAAACAGCTCCTTGAACTGGGCCCAAGTCTGGCCCTCAACTCCTATCCTGGGATCTGCCTGATACCACGTACGGACTAAGTCCTGCATCTGGCTGCCCGTCGCCTCGATCTGGAGTCGACCTGGTATCTCCGCCAGTTGGAAGATCACCTCAATATGCTCTATCCAGTCATCTGCAATGTGAATGCCCTCTGTACCGAAGAACTCCCGATGATGCATCTTCTGGAAGTCCTGAATGCCCTTCTTCCTCCGACGGGGCTGCTGCTGGGCCCCCTAAGCAGTAATCATCTCGACTGTAGTGCGAACCAGCTGGTGTGCCTCGTCGATCCCCTGACGGAAATCGGTACTCTGCCTCGTCTGTTGCTGCTGGTGGGACTCCAGAATCCTCTCCACGAAGGAAAAAAGATGTGCAACATCTACCATCCCCACAGGCGGAGGCTGCTGCAGTGGAAGGATCTCAGGAATCACAGGGCTATGCCTCCTGGCTGCTGGAGGTGCTCCTCCAAAAGCTGTAGAGACACCGACTCCTGAGGGTTGCACTGGCCCTACGGTACTGGGAGCTGGCTGCTGGACACGAGAGGTGGCAGACCCCTCTACAGCCTCTTCCGTCATGGGGCAATGCGATCTCGTCTCAACCATTTGGAGACACAGATCAAACAAGAAATAATTACTGAGAATGAGTCAAAAAATCAAAGAAGGACAGTTAAAAATTCTAAGGAATACAATAAGCAGCAAAATAGATATACGAAATCTGATAAGGAATTTTTCTAGTATGATTGAGTACCTTCAAAAAAAATACACTAATTCCTACTGCAGGCTGCAGTGATATTCTAGTTCGAATACCGTTACATTTCCAACCTAGACCTGTATGGGCCACCACTAAAAATGTGTCATGACCTGCACCCTAGAGTAAGGGCACGAGACGTGGGTACGTCTAGCCTACGCCGCAGTGTCGGTGGTAGAACGCTGTCCTAGGTCACAACAGCTAACAGTTCAAGGTAATAAACAGTTATACTCCCCGAATGGGGGTTACATAACAGAATATATTTCAATCACAGCTAAGGTAGAACATGAAAGGAAAATAAATAGATAATAAAAGATGCAAGATCCAAACCACAAAAAAATACAAATAGAGAGAGCTAAGTGTCTATAATAAACTCCCCCAACACCCAGACATAATACAGATCCATAATATATATACAACCTAACTCCAAATACTATAAATAAGATAAACTAACTATGGAGCAACAGTCTCTACTGCTAAGGGATCCGACTAGAATTCCGGATCGAAAGTGTCCTCTAAGGCTGTCCCATAGAAAGTATCTAAGCAGGCCTCCTCCTCGTCCTTTGTAAAATTGCCAACAGGTCCAATCAGGACGGGAACGAGCACATATCTCTCAAAACAGTTCATAGCAGGTTAGGAGTATAAAGCATACAATAGAGTAAAATACAGGAAGTGCTGAAAGGAAGTACAAGTAAAACAGAAAATATTTTGTAACTGAAAGTAAATACATGATAGTAAAGACTGTAAGTGGCTATGTGATTTAGAGTACAATATGGTTATGTAAACGGCTTAGGAGTACATGAATACAACTAAGAAGCACATGAATACCTACTGGGGATAGTGTTCACATAACCAATTCTACTCATCCCGCCCCAATCAATACACAAGGATCCATTCAAGTTACGTTATAGGCACATGAATACAGCTAAGATACGTGAACTCATGTAATGAGTAGTACATGAGGCACATGATAAAGCACATGAAAGCACATGAGAACATGTGAATACATGAACTAGTACGAGTACAAGGAGTACCAGATGCACATGATAAAGTACATGAACATGAAATACCCGATGCACCCGTAGAGGGATAACATCTCAGGAAAGGATCCATATAGTACTAATCCTTGAAGATACGTGTCAGCATCAAGTAAAATAATCTAGAGCAAGAGTATAGTCCAGACAAGTATGAAAAGATCAGAGAATGTACTCGCTAGCTAACTAAATGTCCAAGACGAAAGTACTGTCCGAGGAGTGGTGTCTGGCTGCTATTAGAACAGCACAAGTCACAACAAGTCCAGAATGGTAATAAGATGCACTACAATGCGTTCTACATGAATCTAGGTCAATCTAGGCCAAAGTCAACTCTGGTCAACCCTAGAAGTCAAACTAGGTCAACCAAGTCAAACCTAAGTCAAACTAGTCTATACTAGGCTAACAAGGCTATTCTAAGTCTAACAAGACTACACAAGTCCATTCTAGGCTCTACACTGACACACAGACCCTCACATAGGACATAGGCTAAGAGACTAGGCAATAGGCTAAACCATGCCTAAAGCCAACCATAAATCACATCTACAAGACTATACCAATATTTAAATAATACACATATTACTATATTAATATAATCTAATATAGGAATTCATAACATATAGGTTATCTATATGTGTATATATCACCCAACATATTCATATCTAATATATTTATAATATGGTACACATATACATATAGGTACCCTTAATATCACATATATTCATTATAGGATACCTAAAAATGAAATTTCACATACTCATAAGCATAAAGAAATAGAATGAAATGTGTTTGTGTGTGAAACATGAGAGTGTGTGAGTGTGTGATGCCATGTGTGTCTGTGTAACTGTGAAGTGAGGTGAGAGAGATACCTAGTGTCAAGTGTATGTGACAGTGAGACATTAGTGTGTGTGTGTAGGAAATATTCATGAGAGCATGTATGTGTGTGAGTGCATAGACATGTGAGTGTGAAAGGTGAGTGATACATGGGTGTATCAAGAGAGGGTGTGTGTGTGAGTGACTTGTGTGTAATGAGTGTGTAACAGTGAGAAAACAGTGAGGGGAAATACATTAGTGTATGGCAACATTTCACTTCAGAAAAAAAAAAAGGAAACCTATATAGATATTTCAGTTCAAAACAGGAACCCAAAACCCAGATTTCAGTCCCATACTTCATTCCCAGATTTTGTAACTCCTCTTCCCGAATTATTTTATCTATTTGTTTTATTTTATTGTGGCCATAATTTTGTGGAGTTTTGTGAATGGTTATATAATTACTTCTTTTATCAGAAACTAGTTAAAATTTGGTGTTTACAAAATATATACATTATCTAGTATCCCCTATCATTATGAGAAGTAAATTATTCGGATTTGGTTTTAAATTCATATGATTTAATATGTGTATTTTAGAATATTTTAGTATCCTTGATTTTAAATTCATTTATAAAGAAGATTGACTTTGCGCAATTTAAACTAATTGATAAAATCGGATATTACTATCGCAATCATTTATAGTATTGCGATTAGACCGATTCGTAGTAAAAATTAAATGATTTTAATTATTGATAAATATTAAGTACTAATTTATTGTAATAAAAATATTTTAGCCTTGAATTTTATTACTATGCATCATAAAGACGTTTGTCATTATTTTGGACTTTCAAAACTATTTCAAAGGTGAATTGAAAGGCAAATTATTTTGATCGATGAAATGTGTATCCAAATTATTTTAAATAAGACTTGATTAATAAAATATATTTTAATTATTTGGATGATATTGTTATATTTAAATTACTATGATAACTATTTATTTGAATTAAGATTTGATTTACACTAACATAATTTAAATTATTTTGGGAGGAATTATATTATGATTTGGAATGATATGTCATAAATTGTTTTGATAAACCTTTAAATATTATTTTAAAGTTGTTATGTTTATCGCTGATTTGATTTGGATTTGTATGTTTGAAATTATTTGATAATATAGAATAATATTTTATATTATTATAGTAACCGTCTATAGTATCGCAATTGGAATAATTTGTATTTAAATTATATTTAAATTCATATGAGGACTTCGGTTTATTTTGGAGTTAAATCATTTCAATCGATTGTATATTCAAATCCAGGAAAGGAACCGAACTAGAATATTACTTCTAATCTCCCTAGGATTTACATTTATCTATAGTCTGATTATATAGGGCTTCTTATAATACGTATTCAAAGGAAACTTTCCCATCTACAAAAGTTTTTCCTAGACCATCATCCCTACCACCATCACCAGAACCATGCCGAGCTCTGTGACAGCCCTTGCTGGGAACGAAGCCACGCCTTCCTCTTCCGTCGAGCCATGTAGCATCGTCACCAACCACACCGAGGTCGATGAGTTTCTACGACCCCGGCAATCCTTGGCCGACCTGTATGTACATACAACCGTTCATCCCCGCCCTGCCATCGACCGGTCGTCGACGTGACCGACTGGACTACAACAGCAACAACAATAGCAAATAACCGATCCCTTGCCAAAGTGTCCGTGTCCACCACAGATATCACCGTGTCCGGACCCGTGTGTCCGTGGCTTCATCCAATTCCTTGTCCAGTCCACACCAATACCATACATCCATCCCACTGTGTCCAACATACCGGAGACAGCATCAAAACAAACCAAAATTGAAACCAACCTAACCCGCAGCCGCCGACGGTCGTTCTCGCCTACCGGGCCTCCTTGCTGCTTCCCGGCTCACCAACGCCGTCGCCATCGCCGTCTCCGTCGAGCGCAACTCGCGCGGCTCCGTCCACCTTCGAACCAGACGCCGGACGACTCGACTCTTCCTGACCGCCTCGAGGACAGCTGCGCCGCCCAGACCTCCTGTGCTGAACCCTTCTCCAGCGCAGCGCGCCACCGACGAGCTCGGGAAGAACCCCTCGACTGAACCCGCTCCGCCCACTCTCTCAAGAACCCCGCCGTCCTCGGGGAACCCGTCGGACCCAAACCGCTAGCGCCGACGCGCCCTTCCAGCGCCTCTACACGCGCGGAGCCACCTTCCCGCCACCTCAGACCGCGTCCGATGAGCCGTGCACGCTGTCGCTGACCTCCGCGTACACCCAGATCGGAGCAGACCACGCCGTCGCCACCTCGGTAGCACCTGGCCCCGTTCGCTCCAGCGCCGACGCCGAGCACCGCCTTGCTCCGGTGCGTCGAAACCCCCGGTGAGCGTGCCTCATTCCTTCTTTCTCCTCTTCAACTCTCCCTCTCTTAGTTATCTCGAGTCTTCACAAAGAAGTCTCTTGCTTCTCTCCAGAGGAGAGAAGCATATGGTTAAAATCCTAAATCTTTTTAGGTTGTGGGCTTCAAACCCAGTAGGCTAAGCCCATTGATTGGGCTAGGCTAAGTCCATTAAAATTATTTATTGGTTTTATTAAACTAAGCTAAGCCATGTATCTATTTGATTGCAACTATTTAACAGTAGGCCACAGCCCAGTAGCCGTTTGGTTAAATTATTTAGTTAGTATTTTGTATTATATTACTGTTATATATTAGTATTTTGTATACATAAATTATTATTATTATTTATATTTCTTCATGTATGTCACGCCCCAATTCCAAAATACGGAACCGATCCACGTGGCAAGGCCAGCGAGTACCACTCCCAAAGATTTACCCAATTTAATGGAACCATGAGAGTAGCACTTAAGCTGTAATATGCAGTAATATAGAATAATACCCAGACAATCAAGTACTAATCTCATCCACTAAATGAAAATCAAGGATCACATAGTGAAAAAAATATGAAATAAACCACAATGTGCTGGAATAACATAGTCTGAATGTAGTCATAAAACAACCACTGAACGAAGAGTCTTGCGGAAATATTTCCGCTGATACAATACTGAATGAAAAATGAAATACAAAAAAATGACGACATGCTACTAGATAATGAAGCCAGAAATAAAGAAAGTGCTCTACCAATCGGCTACTCTGCTGGATCGATCTCGTCGTCAACTGCAAGTCCTGCTCCAAGCTCAACTCCGGATCCGTAGACCTCAGGATAATCGTCTAAATCTGGAGAGAAAACCAGGTCCTCAGAGGGACGCAACAAGGTACATAATATACATGCCAAAAGTATGACAGTAAAAGGTGATATGATAAAATAAATAAGACAGGAATAAAGTGGGTGAACTACCATAACCAACTAGTATGAAATGCAATTTAAGAAACATCACTCGAACACGCGGGCTGTCACGGTGTAATCCGGAGTTCTGATACGGAACTCTGGTAACTATGAGAATCCGCAGTTCCGATAAGGAACTGCAGTAACTATGAAAATCCGCAGCTCTGGTAATGAGACAGCGGTAACTCTGTGGGAAAGTAGTCCAAGCGCACGGTGTATGTTTCTTCCCGCCCATGTGACTTCACGAATCGTATCTGCGAGTCGCTCGGTCAGACCTCTAGCTAGTACAACGAGTCATAAATAGAATAGTAACAGTGCACGCAATATCAATGCCATCGTCCTAGAATCAACTCGAATTTTCGTACATCAAGATGTAAACAAGTACAAAAATCCGTCAATAATGTAGTGTCACATGAATATGTCCTAGGGTCAGAGTGTAACCCGCAACGAATTGTCGCGGTATCGCAAATGTAAATGTCTAGGTTCGATACCCGATGACGCTAACGGCCATCGGCACCCGAATGTGATTCGGACGCGAAGTATCGAATGCGGACCTATGTGTTGCACTAATATACTCATAAATAAATATTTAAGAATTTTAAATAATGTAACTGAAGTACAAAAATGGCAAGGTACACTTGCCTGTCTCTGGTCACTGAAGAGGAATAGTTGGTCCAAAGTCCAAGTCCGAAGAGTCCAAAGAGTCTGAAGAGCCTATAGAATAATTTATGAATTAATTAATTAATAGCTAAAAGTATTACTTACTTATAACAATACTCATGGCATATTGGCTAAAAGTTGTATTAGGGTTTGTTGGTCCAAATATTTTAAGCCATACAATTTACCTTAAGTTTATGTAATACAATGCAATAAAAATAAAGTGATAAAGAAAATCCAAAGGAAAACTTCACAGTACACTATAACATAGGCTTCTTAGCAAAAAAAATATATATAATATAATAAAAAAATTTTGCTACAAGGGAAAAAAAAAACTAAAAATTAATCTCCATTACCACCCATTCCTAGCTTTAGCTTTGATCCCAGGACCTCTCATGTATATATCCACCCCCACAACCAATGGGTTACTAATGATCATAATGCTCATATATTGGTAGCAGCCAGTATTATCTTGTTGATACATATAGGTAACCTTGTAAGGCAAGGGACATAATAAAAAAATAAAAACTCTTCCACCCCTTACAGGATTCGAACCTGGGATCATTCCCACACTTGCCATTCGCCCAAACAGTTGAGCTAAGGCTCACAAGTGCTTAAATATGGGTTCTAATTAATTTGGCTATTAGCAACCTATAGTTTAAGTACCAAGGCAAAAGAAAAAGAATAAATAATAATAAATCCCATTAGATCACAAACCCAGAATTGAACCTGGGAGACTTCACCTATAATAGCCCACGCACTCAACCAAGTGGGCTATTGCCCTTTGGTGAATGAATAAGGGCAGCACTCAACCTTATAGGTAATTTGATGTTTGGAATGTGTTACAAACTAAGAAAGGGCAATAAAAAAAAAAAAATTACTATCGCGCAACTTATTCCAAGGATCGAACTGGAGACCTTCAGTTTACAAGACTAAGGTGTTAACAGTACACCACAACAACTCTTTTAACCAAATGAACCACCTAATTTCTAAGTTGTTACATACACACGAAAATACTACACAAATGCAAAAAAATAAAAAAATAAAAAAAATGAATGAATAACCTCTTCACGTAACAACACGTACTAACCCTTTGCATGCACAGGACCATAGACAATATAAAGTGTTCACATAAAAGTTGTTTGGACCTACCTCTTACTAGTACACTAGAGTTTGGTTATAGCCTTCTTATTCTGATATTTGATAAAAAAAAATAAAAACACCACTCCTCTACGTTGGGTTCTGTTTGCTCATCTACTTCATCCAGGTTACAAAACTCACAGCACAGACTCCTACTAATACACCTCTCTCTCCAAAGTTTACTAAGTTTGAACCATTACGTAATGATATTGAACCCTACATTAGAATGATTTAATGGGAGGAAAGAACGTTCAAGGTTCGTAAGGGAGAATGTACCAGGCAGGGTGGGATCATCCGGCAGCCGAAGTGGCGACAGTGTTCGTCGTCCGCCCGGAAATCAACCGTTGCCGCGGAAAGTTGAATGTCGGCGAAGGGAAGAAGCCGGCCTCGTTTGCGCTCCTGATCTGGCCGTGCGGAGGGTTGGCGAGTTCACTCCGGGCCGGAGCGCTCTGTCGTCGCCGCCGGGGAACACGCGTGGAGAAAAAGGAAGAGAAGGGTGTGGGAATGGTTGGCGGCTATGTTGTGATCCTGGGAGGAGAGAATGAAAAGTGGGGTATAAATATAATAGAAGTTAGGGTTTTAGAAAGATTTCAAAGGAGGGGTCGGCCTGTATGCGTGAGCTAAGTCTGGCTTGGTGGAAATGCTAAAAGGCTTGGTGGAAATGCTAAAAAAAAATGTAACACTTTAGTCCAGCCCACCACCAAGCAGAATAGTTACACAATATAATAATTATATATTAGCAACACCAAACATCCTAAGCCTTATAATAAATAATAGTAATACTAAAGTATACTAATGCATATTATAATCCTGGTAGGGTCAATGATTAAATGAGCTTATAACTAAAAACATATTAATTGTGAATAAATTTATATAATTTAAATTAGTAAAAAAAAATTAAAAATAATAATAGCTTAAAAATGGGTAATAACTTAAAAATGGGGGCTCACAATGTATATATATAGTAAATGATTTCTAATATGTTTCAACTATAAATTATGCCCCAAATATAGGTATAAGTATTTTTCAAATGAATAGAGATCTACAAGTATTTTCTTAAATGGGTTTTCGAATATTTATTATGTTTTAAATAATTTTCTTCTGAATAATATATACGTTCCTCTAAATGAGAAATTCTCTCCCTTCTTAAATCAATTTCTCTTATATTAGATTGCCATCATGACTAATCGATAATTTCATATTTTCTTGCAACCCGAACATTACCCTAGGCTAAGTGGACTATTCCAAATGCAACGGAATTGTCGGTTTCACCAGCTAAGGACCTCAGGCAAGTGCACTTTTTGATTGCTTTCCGAATCATAGTAGTTTTCTCATTTCATGTCTATACATATATCTTGCTGCTTGTTGACACGCTCGTCACACGGAGTTGTCGGGAGGGGAAATATCTTAGTATACATGTGGACTACCCAGAAATATCCCATTATGTCGAATCTTGAATGCTAGCCGCTGCGCACGACACGTGCAGTGTGCCTTATTTATCCCCTAGCCGTCCACATGTTGAAACAGATATTTCACACCACCTAGATAGATGTCTTTTATTAGTTTTTCCTTGTTTACTTCTCTATCGTACTATGTCATCAGTTTCTTACAGCTTTCATATCTCATACGCTATTTTCATGTCTTGTTAATTCTGTTATGTTTTGCATTGTCGTCGGTTTGTGTACTTGTTCCAATCCTGACTGGTTAACCAATATTTTTCAGGTTTAGCCGTGATCACTCTTAACATTGGGAAGACTTGAGTATGCTGAAGACAACCTAGATATAGAAAACAGTTGTATCATTTCATTAAATGTAAAACTTTGTACTTTCCTTTAAATTGTAAATGTTGTAATAAATCTAGAAATGTGAATGAGCAATATTATTTTATTTGAGCATTTATTTCTTGCGGGCTTGACAGCGTTCTACCGTCGACTCTGCGGCGTAGGCTGGCTTGGACACGTCTCGTATCCGAAAAGCGGGTGCGGGTCGTGACAGATTTCACAGTTCAAACATACTCAGATTAACACATTAAAATCATTTATGACAGTCCTCAAATTTCAGTTTAAATAGTCCATACAAAACTCACAGTTTTAAGAGCCAAAACATAACCATTTCTACCCCAATTTCACCATACACTTAGATAACCATATAGGTGAACCAATTAGAGTTTTACACTACACTATTTAACAGTGTACAATGGTTAAATATGAAGACAAAATTGAAATTAAAATCTGGAACAGAACAATGAGAAAATAACTGATATTAAGTATCAGGACAATTTGGGAATCTGAGAAATGAGCATCGAAAATCGAGCTAAACACCAAAACAGTGGTTGGTAAAGTAAATATACATTGTGTACGTGTCATGTGATGAGTTTGTGTCCACCCAATCCATTTAAAACCCAAAATCAGAACCTGGACACATTACAGGGAATTAAGTCTCGGGCACGTGTTCACAGTGTCCGTGCACACGACACGACACAAGCCACGTGGTCGTGTCCAAGTGTCAACTAGGTCTAGATCTAGGGCTAGGACATCCTGCCATGTGTCCACGATACGCGTGCGTGCGATACGACACGCGTATCAGTGCTAAAAAATGATAGCTGCCAACACAGTGCATTCCCCGTGCGCGCATTCGTCCATGTCCGACATGACACGTGGGGCTATGAAACTTCGGGAGCCCCGTGTCAGTATCAGCCCCGTGTCACACGTCAAATTTTACGTGTCGAGGAGCCGTATCCACTGTGCTGTGTCCCCCGAAATGCAGGGCATGCACAGTGCCTGTGCACGCACACGACAGCGTATTCACGTGTCCGTGCAGACTCGACACGACACAAAAATCTCACAAGGACTCAAGAAACATGTAAGCGACACCTAAACTTAATTTCCTGTTCAAATACTTTCCTAAAAATCATACGAAATGCCCATTGGGGCATTTCATCAAACACATGCCATGTGACACTGATACGTATCCAAATAGGACACGAAAAGGATACGAATTCTAGGGTTTCCTATTCCTACAGTTAGGTTAGGCCTAGGGCTCCCTAGATATGCAATAAAATCAGGATTCTATGGTGTGGAATGAAAGTTACCTATGTGTGTCAAAATCCTCAAAAAGTTCCACAAAGAGGTGCTCTTCTTGATAGCCAACTCCTCCAATTTGCTCCCAAGCTGAGAATACTTGATACCAACAGCAAGTAGTGAAAAATTAGAACCAATTGTAATTGGTTTGGGTGAAAAAGGATTTAAAATGGATTTTCTATGATTTATTGAAGATGGAGACTTATCTCTTTCTAAACCTTGCCAAAAATTCTAATGGAGGCTAGCCCTAACTTTGAGAAGCATTAAATAGAGGGAGGGGGGATCAATATGACCAGCCATGGGCTGATTAGGGTTAGGGTTTGGCTACATGGTGTGGGCCTATGGGCTTTAAGGCTTAAGTCATTAGTCATGACTTATGAAGTCACAAGCCATTCTAGCCTAATCAATTCATAATCTCTCCAAACAAGTTCCAATGAGTTAATTCTTACTAACTTAGGTCAAGCTAAGGTTACTTAACCTAACCAAATGGTCATGACCTAGGTTAGTCTCTAGGTTAGTCTACTAGTCAACACTAGTCAAAGTCAACTATATGCCCAAAATCAATTGTACTAAAAAATCACTAAAAATCACATTAATTCTAAAAAATCTAAATAATAAACAATAATTCCAATTAATTCCCAAAATTTCAAAAATAACTAAAATATCCTCAAGCTAGAAAAGTGGTAGTGACAAGCATTCCTCCAAACATCCACAACAACCCGGTGTTCCAAGAAGATAGTCCGGAGGAAATAATTCACCCAACAGATGCAGCAGATCCCGACGTCCCCGAGGACGTCCACGATTCTCAAGACGAGGCAGGCTCTGAAGCTGGGGGTACCACTCTTTCTGAGTCCGAACCAGAGGAGAACATTCCCACATACCCTGACGACTTCTCTGTACGAGGGTACGACTCAGAGGGCACGTCTTCTACCGCTCCTTCCATCTCTCATCATATAAGGACGGTATTTATGACGGACAGCAACCAAGAGGGTCCCAGTGATCGCCACCGCATCGACACTCTGGAGGCCATACTGCATGCCTTGGTCAAATCCGTGGACGAGATCAAAGCGGCCTTTCCAACTTTACAAGGAAGGGCGCCTGGCCAAACAAGTTTGGGCCCCGCGGTCAATACAGACTGAACTCAGCTGCACTAAACCAGGGCGATAATCCTCCTGAAGTATCGGCCCCCACCATTGAAACGAGGCCAGGGAGGCAAGAAGAGAGGTCCAAGAGCTCCGGGCCATGTTCCAAGCCCGAGAAACTTGCCAGGACCTCAGGATACGACAACCGTATCCCGCTGCGTAGAGAGATGTTCCCTTCCCACCAAAATATAAACCATTCCACATCAATCCATATGACGAAAAGACATCTGTAAGCAGGTACATCACCTACTTCGAAGTCACAACTGTAGTGCCCCGCTCCTCGCGGTCCACTATGTAATACCTACGGCTTGCTGACTCAGTCATGAACTGAGTATTTGGTGAAACCTTTGCCGGTATCGATTGATCACGGATGAAATGCAATGAACCTTTCCAATTGATGGATTGGCTTCTATTGAAATGAATCCAAGAGTTTTGCTGAATGTTTTCTCTTTGCTGCTTGGTTTTGATGAATGCATTTTTCTGTTGGTTTTCGATGATTGGTTTTCATTGTTCGCTTTCATCGCATTTCGCATTCATTCCGAATCTTGAGAGAAAGAGACGAAGTTTGCTAATCAACTGTTGGTGCCAATGCAGGCCGCGTGAATTGTTCGTGAACGGCGTGTGAAGTCCCTCCTTCTTTCAACTAAGATTCATCTCGGTGAGTTGCTTCAACCGAACAAACATTGATCTGTACGCCTAATAAAAATGATCTCTAGTCCACTCTATTGCCTTGTCCCAATGATCAACGATACCACATCCACAAAAGATAAGAGAAGATAATTGAATTGAATCAAATGCAAGAATATGTGTTGCTACTCGATCTGCTTAATAAGAATGATCATCTGCTTGTCACTAGTATGCTTGAAATGTAGACATGTACAGACGAACTTGTACGTGTTGAGAAGAATCTGAAGGCACGAAATAAACGTGTCGTATACCTGTGCATAAGTCCAAGTGTGTCTCATCTGATAGAACGGCTAGAGCATGCATTTGGTCTCGGACAAATTATATACAAGGAAATATTTGTCTCTCGGGTGGTATCTGGGGGCACCTGGAACCGCTCGGCCTAGGAGAGATTAGGGCCTCCATGTGAAAATGGGAGTCGATCTGAGTCCTTAGCGACGAGCTGAACCAAAGAGTCACAGCGGCTAATCATGGGGATAACCCATGGACCAACATGTAGAATAGTCCACCTGCATGACCCGAATGACAACTTCAATATCTGCAAGAATGAACATAAATTACTCTATATGCAAATTGTGCTAACATATTTTGTACAGGGATGGCTGCCGGCGTTGGTAAGTTGATTATGATATATTGCTACTGTCATGTTCTTATAAATTGTTAAAAAGAACCTAGACAAGTAGAAAGATCACTAGTAAATGTTAGCTCAACATGTTGATTTAGTGTAGAGATTTGCGAGTTCGGCCAAAAGCCGCTCGCCAGTACATGATGTGTGCTGACCCACGTTGTGGGCATCCTTTTCAGAAAGCAAAAGGAGACAGGGGGATTTCAAGTGAGGCACCGAAGCTCGTCTAGCCCAGTAGAGCTCGTGGATCGCCTCGAAGTTCCATTTTCATTCCAGTCAAGTTTCTAGTTTTTATTTCCTTTGAAGGTGTCTTTCAATTCCAGCTTGTAATAAAGGGATATGATGTATGGGCATTGTGGCTAATTTCAAAAGAGTATTTCAAAGAGAATCCTGTAGCCAAATTATAAGGCAAATCTGAGTTGCAAAGCTTTGTACTTGTATTTTCTATCAAGCTATAAATAAAATGAGTATTTCCATTTCAAATCTCTGTATTCAACATTTGGTTTTTTGCAATGGGTGCGTGCGTGTGTTTTGTTTAATTAATGGGTGCGTGCGTGTATTTTGCTTGACTAGTTGTTTTTGTGCAGGTACATGGCCTTGTGCAAGCGCAACTAGGGCTTGCACGGCATCACGCCTTAGCTAGGACGATCGATCCCGCAGGGATCCAAGCAAGACGGACGACCCTAGCGGGATCAGGGCGTGACAAAGTGGTATCAGAGCACAGTTTTACGTCCTTGGCCTCTTGCAAATATCGTTTTTGAAAAGTATATATAAGTACTTTGACGGCTTTCAAAAGAGTCCCGATTTTGAGTTATGAAAACCAATGCCCCATACAATAAGTCCATAATATTTTATGAGACTGACAGAAGTTATACTATTTTGTAGAGAAATGGCTCCTCCTCGTCCATCTGGCTCGACCGATGCGGTAGAACGCATCATGACAATGTTGGAGTTACAGAGACAGGACGATGAGGAACAAAATCAGATACATCTGGCCCGAGCGGAGGCCCAACAAAAGCAGTTGGATGCTTTAACCCAGCTTGTCACGGCGCTTGCGGCAAACCGAGATACCACCGCAGCGACGAAACCAACGGGAATGCCCGAGATCGAGCCCGTAGAGGGTGATGAGCCCCAGCCAGCGCAAAGGCACACTTCCTTTAAGCCAAAGGACTTCTTAGATGCGAAACCTCCAGAATTTGAAGGCAGGACGTCACCCGACAAGGTGATGGACTGGATAGATAAAATGGAGAGTCTGTTCGCGTTCATAGGAGTTCCAAGTAGCAAAAAGGTAGTCTGTGCCGTTATGCTTCTACGGCTGCGGACGAAGGATTGGTGGAAGACGAAGAAGCCGGCGCTTCTCGCAACGGCAAGGAATGGAAAGATCTCATGGGCCTTGTTCAAGAAGGCGTTTCTGGATCAATATCTGTCTCCAGCCATGAGCAAGAAGATGGAGGATGACTTCATCACACTGAAACAGGAAGATATGTCCGTGGAGGACTATGAGTCTGAATTTGCTAAGTTGGCAAATTTTGCCGCTGCTTTGCTCCCCACGGAACAGGCTCGCATAAATCGATTCGTTGGAGGTCTGAATGACGACATCCAGTTAAGTGTGCTGGATCGAGAATGTGGGTCATATTCTCAGGCCTTTGAGGCGGCGCTACAGGTGGAACAATTCTGCCTGAAGAAGGCGTCAGCAAAGGCGCCGTACAGTCGGAACCAACCCGCCAAGAGATATCATGACGGAGAGAAGAAGAGTGACGGGAAACAGAACAACAAGCCTGTATGCGGCAACTGCGGTCGACGAGGGCATATTAAAGAGGACTGTCGTTATGGGAATGGCCAGAGTTGCAGTCACTGTGGCAAGAGTGGGCACATCAAGGAGGACTGTCGTGCCGCTAATAACGCTTGTTTTCGTTGTGGCCAACAGGGCCACTCAGTCAAATATTGCCCGAAAAAGAATAGAACGAGTCAGAATAAAAATGATGATGAAGAGCGTGGGCAGCTGCCAGGCCCACCGCCGCTCCGAGATAATCTGTACAATCAGCAGTTGCGGAATGCCAATACGACGACAGCGCGCGTCTACAATCTCTCCACGTTGCTTGACCCAGAATGCAACACAAGTGGAGGTGAGTTTGTATCTTAAGTTTTGAGGACAAAACTTTTTCTCAGTGGGTTATTATGTAGTGCCCCGCTCCTCGCGGTCCACTATGTAATACCTACGGCTTGCTGACTCAGTCATGAACTGAGTATTTGGTGAAACCTTTGCCGGTATCGATTGATCACGGATAAAATGCAATGAACCTTTCCAATTGATGGATTGGCTTCTATTGAAATGAATCCAAGAGTTTTGCTGAATGTTTTCTCTTCGCTGCTTGGTTTTGATGAATGCGTTTTCGTGTTGGTTTTCGATGATTGGTTTTCATTGTTCGCTTTCATCGTATTTCGCATTCATTACGAATCTTGAGAGAAAGAGACGAAGTGTGCTAATCAACTGTTGGTGCCAATGCAGGCCGCGTGAATTGTTCGTGAACGGCGTGTGAAGTCCCTCCTTCTCTCAACTAAGATTCATCTCGGTGAGTTGCTTCAACCGAACAAACATTGATCTGTACGCCTAATAAAAATGATCTCTAGTCCACTCTGTTGCCTTGTCCCAATGATCAACGATACCACATCCATAAAAGATAAGAGAAGATAATTGAATTGAATCAAATGCAAGAATATGTGTTGCTACTCGATCTGCTTAATAAGAATGATCATCTGCTTGTCACTAGTATGCTTGAAATGTAGACATGTACAGACGAACTTGTACGTATTGAGAAGAATCTGAAGGCACGAAATAAATGTGTCGTATACCTGTGCATAAGTCCAAGTGTGTCTCATCTGATAGAACGGCTAGAGCATGCATTTGGTCTCGGACAACTTGTATACAAGGAAATATTTGTCTCTCGGGTGGTATCTGGGGGCACCTGGAACCGCTCGGCCTAGGAGAGATTAGGGCCTCCATGTGAAAATGGGAGTCGATCTGAGTCCTTAGCGACGAGCTGAACCAAAGAGTCACAGCGGCTAATCATGGGGATAACCCATGGACCAACATGTAGAATAGTCCACCAGCATGACCCGAATGACAACTTCAATATCTGCAAGAATGAACATGAATTACTCTATATGCAAATTATGCTAACATGTTTTGTGCATGGATGGCTGCCGGCGTTGGTAAGTTGATTATGATATATTGCTACTGTCATGTTCTTATGAATTGTTAAAAAGAACCTAGACAAGTAGAAAGATCACTAGTAAATGTTAGCTCAACATGTTGATTTAGTGCAGAGATTTGCGAGTTCGGCCAAAAGCCGCTCGCCAGTACATGATGTGTGCTGACCCACGTTGTGGGCATCCTTTTCAGAAAGCAAAAGGAGACAGGGGGATTTCATGTGAGGCACCGAAGCTCGTCTAGCCCAGTAGAGCTCGTGGATCGCCTGGAAGTTCCATTTTCATTCCAGTCAAGTTTCCAATTTTTATTTCCTTTGAAGGTGTCTTTCAATTCCAGCTTGTAATAAAGGGGTATGATGTATGGGCATTGTGGCTAATTTCAAAAGAGTGTTTCAAAGAGAATCCTGTAGCCAAATTATAAGGCAAATCTGAGTTGCAAAGCTTTGTACTTGTATTTTCTATCAAGCTATGAATAAAATGAGTATTTCCATTTCAAATCTCTGTGTTCAACATTTGGTTTTCTGCAATGGGTGCGTGCGTGTGTTTTGTTTAACTAATGGGTGCGTACGTGTGTTTTGCTTGACTAGTTGTTTTTGTGCAGGTACATGGCCTTGTGCAAGCGCAACTTAGGCTTGCACGACATCACGCCTTAGCTAGGACGATCGATCCCGCAGGGATCCAAGCAAGACGGACGACCCTAGCGGGATCGGGGCGTGACAACAACCGACCATCTGCCTCATGACGATGCCATCCTTACGCGATTGTTTATCGAAACCTTGGAAGGTGTCACCTTCGACTGGTACCGCAACTTGCCGGACAATTGCGTCCACTCCTTCACCGACTTCAAACGCATGTTCCTAGAGAGGTTCTATGAAGTAGGATAAGACGTGACAATGTCCACTCTCATGGACGTTGTTCATGGAGAAAAGGAGCTAACAAGAAATTATATCGAGCGGTTTCGTCAAACCGCGATGAAGCTGCCTTCCGGTAACCCTGATTCCTCCTTAATTGAAATTTGCCAAAAGAGACTGCTTCCCACAATCAGCCTCTGGATGGGCGAAAGTCAATTCAAAGATTGTAAAACGTTCATCATCAGTACCACTAACACAGAAGACAAGGTGAAGAAAGACCGCCAACTGGGATTGCACATCTCGGAAGGGGAAGACAAGGACAAACGCCCTAACGTCAACAACAACAACGGTGGTAATTCCTCCAGCAACTGAGACAACAAGGGCAAGCAGACTATGGTGGCCGACACAGCCCCAAATCCCTAATCAACGCCGACAGAAAAGCAATGGCCTAAGATGACCTACTCCTTCGATGATGGCCATGTTAAACCCATCTTATACATGCTTATCCAAGGAGGACACATTCAGCTCCCTCCTTCCAAGCGTGAGCCTTGTCCTGCAGATATGGAGAGCCCCAAGTACTGCCATTTCCATCGCTATGTTCACCATGCTACACATGATTGCTACCAACTGAAGCGATACATCCAGCATCTCATCGATTCTAAAGCCTTGGCCATTGATTTCGAAGAGGTGACCGTAGCAGCCAACATGGTGTCAGTACAATTCGACAACTTTCCTCCGACAAAGACTCAAGACAGAGTAGTACCTGTCCACCGAGCAAGGATGGAGGTCGCTAATCTTCCACCTCCCCGAGACCAAGCTGTGGGTCTAGTGCCCCTTACCATATCACGAGGGAAGATCATGTGGGTCCATCCGGACTTGGTACCTGAGGTGACTCAGTCCGTACCTCCCTCCACCAACAAGAAGAAGAATAGGAAAGTTAAATCATGCAGCACGATCTCAATAGAGGTCGAGGAAGCTACTGCTGTTGTTACCCGCTCCGACGCACAAACCCAACCTCCATTGGGTAACTCAGCTGAGGACCATCAACCGACAGCCGCTGATGCTCCCGGACCTGCGCAGCCTTCGACGACCGATAAGCCTAGGCCGAAGGAGACCCGCTTCGACAAACCACTCCGAAGGGAGACGCCTCATGGGCTGGAGAGGTCGTACAACTTTGACATCTTGGCGTAATTGGCCAACACATCGGCCAAACTATCGCTATACGAACTCCTGAGACTCTCCAAGGATGTCCGCATCGCACTAAGCGAAGTACTCCAGAATGCCAACGAATACCTGGCTCAATCCAATCTCACTAGAGAAAGCTCGCCTACAGATCTCCAGGACAGCGCTTGCACAGGGTCAATGCCAAACATTGTCTTCACTCCGCAAGATATGCTTATCAAGACTAACCTGCACGATCGTCCTCTGTATTATACTGGGTACATTGGCGATATCAAGGTCGATCGGATGCATATTGACCCCGGGTCCTCCATAAGCATCATCCCGAAGAGCCTACTATACCATCTGTGCATCCCAATGCATCGCCTGACGCCGACAAGCACCGCCATCAGCGGTTTCAATTCGGGCAGGAGCTACCCGATCAGGAAGATTCGTCTAAAGTGCCAAATCGGCGACCTTCAGTCAAAAGTAACCTGTTATGTCATAGATACGGACACTTCCTACAATATTCTCCTGGGGCGTCATTGGATACACGATTACATGATCGTGCCCTCCACATTGCACCTGTGCTTCAAGTACGTCGACAAGCACGGCTTTGTGAGAACAGAATTTGCAGACATCGATCCCTTCAAAGGGGTCGAATCCTACTACTCAGACTCATGCTTGTACGAGTAGTCGAAAAAGCATCTTGCCGAAGGAGATATTCAAGCTCAAACTGAGGCAGCAACTGGATCAGAAGAACCTCTGACGATCCACCTCGAAGCCCGCAAACCTGGCATAACTACGCCCCTTACAGCCACTCTGCATAAGGACGCAATTAGCCTCTCTGCACAGGAGGAACAGATGGTAATTCGACTACCAAGGTCTGGCCAAGCGCTAAGACCCACGACAGAGCCACTGACTATCAGGCTGCCTAAAGCTAGCCGGCCACAAGCAGAGGAGCTCAATCCTTCTGTCAAACCGATGACAATTCATCTTCCCAGAATAAATCGACAACCGAGCACTAAACGAAGGACTGCTAGCCATCCAACAACTCCCCACTCAGCACGGAGCACCAAACTGGGGGTAGCTAGTATGCCAACAACTCCACGTTCTGCTCCACCCATGGAGCCCCTGATAATCAAGCTGCCCAAGTCATCCTCTCAGTCTGCATTTACACAAGGGGTGGCTGAAGAAGAGTCAGAACTGGCCAAGTATGTGGCTGCTTACACTGACGTTCCATCTGTAGATGATGTAATCCTACTGGAAAAGATACCTTACTTCATCAATAAAGGGCTAACTTTGAATGATATCGAGCTTAATAAGCTTTGTACAATGTATGCTATGGAACACGGTATAGGCACTCACCTGCACACACAGGTAACAAATGTCTACACTGCAAACCAACTTACTCCAGTGGAAGATGCTTACCGCATAATCGAGGGAGGGGATCACCCAATCATCTTCGGCCGGAAGGATGATCCACAGCTCTTCAAGATAGAAGAAGTTGAGCTCCAACCCGACACCGGAAGATTGCCCCTTTATCTGTATAGTCCCCAATCCAAGTACCTTATGCAAAAACAAGTGTATGATCTGGGAACTACACCATGCTTGAACTACGGTACTGGACGGCAATTATCCTTACAATCGTCGGTCCCGGCTGGAAAACCACGAGACTACTACAACAAAACCAGATGTGGGCTAGGTTATGTTACACCGACAACAACCCCTGAAAGCTCTGACGAGGAATGTGACTGGCATTCACACGCAACCGGATCACCCACTTTTGATTCAGATGTCAGCATCGGGGACATGCTCAGACAAGTCCAGTCTGTCAATATGGCGTTTGTCGATGCCTACGAAGAAGATGGAGACATTCCTAAACTTTTTGAGCTAGAGCCATGGGCATAACAACTAGATGCGCAGTGGAAGAAGCGGTTCGAACAAAGAGAGCCTCCCACCGAGGATGAGGTTGTACAAGTCGATCTCGGTGATGAGTCCTATCCAAAGCCCATCTTCGTTAGCAAAAATCTGACAGACGAAGAGCGAGAATCACTACTACAACTCGTCAGAGAATATAACGACGTGTTCGCCTGGAGCTACGAAGATATGCCGGGACTGAACCCCGAGATTGTACTTCATAAACTCAACATCCGTCCGGACGCAAAACCAGTCAAACAACAGCAACGTCGATTCTGTCCTGACATCATGAATGCTATTGAAGCCAAGGTAAACAAACTGATAGCCAGCGGCTTCATTCGTGAGGAACAGCATCCTGACTGGGTCGCCAACATAGTTCCAGTCCTCAAGAAGAGTGGAAATATTCGAATCTGCATCGACTTTCGCAATCTGAAGCAGGCGTGTCCTAAAGATGAGTTCCCTCTCCCTATCACGGACATTATGATTGACAACACCTGCGGCTTCGAGCGCATGTCATTTATGGATGGTTTTTCGGGATACAACCAAATCAAGATGTCTCCCAACGATGAAAAGCACACATCATTCCGAACGCCAATTGGCACGTACTGCTACATAGTCATGCCTTTCGTTTTAAAGAATTCTGGCACAACCTATCAAAGAGCTATGAGCATCATCTTTAGAGACCACTTGTGCAAACCAGTGGACTGCTACGTCGACGACATCGCCGTCAAAAGCCGCTCTAAGGAAGATCATCTGCATGATCTGAGGACAATATTCGACCTAATGCGAGCGCATAATTTGAAAATGAACCCCACAAAATCCTTCATGGGCGTATCCAGCGAGAAATTCTTGGGTTTCATCATTACCTCCCAGGGTATCCACGTAGACCCTGAGAAGACGAAGGCAATCATAGAGATGGGTCCCCTGAAAAATCTCCGTGAACTCCGAGGCCTTCAAGGGAGGCTGGCCTACATCAGGAGGTTCATCTCTAACCTCTCCGGGCGATGTCAACCATTCACCAACCTCATGAAGAAGGGCGTTTCAATCGTATGGGATGAAGAATGCCAGCGCGCCTTCGACAGCATCAAAGAATATCTGACGAACCCTCCAGTTCTGGTAGACCCGATTGCTGGAAGACCGTTTTTGCTTTAAGTACGAGCAATAGAACATTCTCTCGGCGCTCTGCTAGCACAAAACAATGATACATGCCATGAGCAAGATATATATTACCTCAGCCGAATGATGATAGGGCCAGAGCATCGATACACTGCCGTAGAGAAAGAGTGTCTAGCTCTGATTTTCGCCATTCAGAAGACGCGACACTATGTCACAGGACAAACCATCTACGTCATATCAAGAGTCAACCCCCTCAGGGTCCTCATGACTAAGCCTGGTGCACTCAGCTCTCGCCTCGCTACCTGGGCGATATTACTGTCCCCCTACCACATGATCTTCGTCCCACAAAAGGCTGTTAAAGGTCAAGCTATGGCAGACTTTTTAGCAGCTCATCCAGGTTCGGAGTCAACCAAAATAGACGAAGAGATTCCAGACGAGGTCGTTAATTCAAATATGGCCACCCATGATACCATATGGCAGATGTTCTTCGACGGCGCTTCTAGAACCGGGTCCAAGGGCAACATCATCGCTGGAGTCAGAATAGTGCTGATTTCTCCCACCGGGTTGGTGACCAATCGAGCTTATTCCCTCACGGAGCCTTGTTCGAACAAAATGGCCGAGTACAACGCGTTGGTCATTGGCCTCCGACTTGCAAAAGAGCTGGGGGTAGGGTACCTTGAAGCATACGGCGATTCATAGTTAATTGTCAATCAGATTCAGGGCTCATACGAAGTTCGCCATGAAGATATGGTCCCCTATCACCAAATAGCGATCGACATCATCTCGTCCCTAGAGGGGTTCTTTATAGAGCACGTTCCCAGGCTCCAAAACATTAAAGCCGATGCCCTAGCAGGTCTTGCCACTTCCTTGGCAGTTTCGAATCATGCTCATCATCTGGTTGACGTCATAGGCCGTGAGATGGTCTGTTCCAGGAATAATATTCAATGTATCGAGAGCTACTCCACGCGGACAGTCGACGAAGCACCAGACTGGAGACAACCATTTATTGACTTTGTAGTCTACGATATTCTGCCAGAGAATTCGAAGGAAGCCACTTCTATCAGAAGACGTTCCCTAAGATTCTTCTACGATACAGAGATGAAAATGCTATATCGATGATCATACGATGGATTACTGCTTCGATGTCTGTCAAATACAGAAGCCAAAGAAGTCGTGCGTGAAGCTCATGATGACACCTGTTGGGCCCATCAGCCTGGCCCAAAACTACAAGATCGTCTTCGCCGAATGGGTTACTACTGGCCCAAAATGGTTGCAGATGCAATAGACTATACACGAAAATGCAAAGCCTGTCAAGTCCACGAAGATATCATCCACCAGCCATCCGAGTTTCAATATCCGACGGTAGCATCTTGGCCATTCGAAGCATGGAAAATGGACATCATCGGTCCGATCACTCCGCCTTCGTCTCGAGGACATCGCTTTATACTCGCAATCACAGATAACTTCTCAAAATAGGCGAAGGTTGTTCCGTTTGCAGAAGTAAAGACTTCAAACGTGATCAGCTTCCTCAAGCATCACGTCATTTATCGCTTTGGACTACCCCGAAGGATCATCCATGATAATGGTCCACAGTTCGCAAGCCACGCCTTCTATCGATTTTGCGACAAGCACCGCATCCAGAATATTGCTTCAATACCATACAACCCGACGACTAACGGTCTGGCTGAAGCGTTCAACAAAACAATCATCAAGCTTCTCAAGAAGTTCATGTCATCAAATAAATACGACTTGAATGAAAAGCTCGGTGAATGCTTATGGGTGTACCGTACCACAGTACGGACTGCCACCGGGAACACACCATTCTCTCTAGTATACGGAAGCGAGGCAATTCTCCTACTGGAGACTTAAATCCCCTCACTCCGTGTCACTGTCACATACAGGTTGACGACATATGATAATCACCATCGCCGACTACAACAGTTGGAGGCCCTAGACGAGAAGCGCCTATTTGCTCAACAACGAATCGAGCTATATTAGGCACGTATCTCCGGAGCCTTCAACAAGAAGGTTAAAATCAGAACATTCCATTCCAAGTGGGCGACCTCGTTCTGGCAGTTCGGAGGCCGATAGTTATGACTCACAAAACTGTCGACAAGTTCTAGTCAAAGTGGAAAGGCCTGTTCATCATTGATGTTGTATTCTCCAATGGAGCTTACCGTCTCACAAAATAAAATGAAGACTTGCTTATGTTGCCCACCAATGGCAAGTTCCTAAAGAAGTATTACGTCTGAAATGACATCCTCCAGGGTGATGAGTCATGTATTCTCTCGTACCGCTGAACTCACATCCCGACTACAAATCTTCCAAGAATGATGAGTCATGTACTCTCTCGTACCGCTGAACTCACATACCGACTACAAATCCTCTAGATTGTCGAGTTATATACCCGTAGGTACCACTGAACTTACATTCTGATCCCAAATCTCCAGATTGTTGGGATATGTACCCCTTCGTACCGCTGAACTCACACTCTGGTCACTACAGATAAGTCTATATCGCCTCTCTTAGGTAGTAAGTCATGTATGATCATACCTCTGAACTTTTCTCCTAAAAGAGCTCTCTCCTTATAATCCAATACCCGCACTTTCAGTGCACAAAAAGGGTGATAGATCCACAGATTCTCCGAAATAACCACATCGATGTTACCTCTGAGTTGTTTCCCTTCCATCAAAAATAAACCGTCCCTCACATAGAACCTCCATGTCCTCATTACCTCTGAGTTGTTCTATATTCTCTTCATGGAGCCCACTCCTGCCATGTCATCATTACCTCTGAGTGGGAAGGCTTCATCGAAGAAACCCTTATATTTACCACATCCTTATTACCTCTGAGTAAGTATGTTGGTTCTCTCTCGACCTATTATTCGTACCAAAAAAAAACCCAGGGTACGCCAAGGATAATAGGCCCACAAATGTCCTCTGTTGACCACAAATATCCACTGTTGACCATAAATATTGTACTAAGTTTCCTAGTACATGCCCCTCACTTCTCATCATGCCCCAGGAGCCTAGCTGCCCCATGGCATTCTTTCTTCCGATACCACGAACATCCATAGCCACCTTACTGTGGATTTGTTCCAAATATCCCTACCAACATGTTATCTGTACCTAAAACTAAGGTACGCCAAGGGTAACTAGTCCTCACAAATAGCTCCCCAGTGGGGTAAATACCACAACATCATAAACACAATAAGCAATACGAATAAAGGGTGGGATAAAGCATACTCTTTTGTTTGAAAGGTAAAAGTACTACATGTTCTGGGGACCACGTCCCACTTAAGAAAGGAAAAGAACAAAAATGAAAAGAAGGAAAAAAGCTGACTATTGTTCGGCGATACATAGTGCCCTGAGATGGTCCCTCAACAAGGCAGTCGACCGCTCAAACCTCTGTTTGGCCCGACGTTCAGCCTCCTGAGTCAGCAGTGCCGCATCTCACAAGGGCGCGTGAGCCTGCCAGCCCTCCTCAAACATCTTCAGAGCACGTTTTAGGTTGGCAGAAGCTCGGGAAATCCTTTCGGCATCTTGAATAATCAGCTCTTTGTCCGCATGAGAAGCTTCAAGCTCAGACTCCAAGAAGGCCATCTTCTTCTGAAGTTCGAGAATATGCTCCCTTATATCGATTACTCCCTGGGAGGCG
Source organism: Iris pallida (assembly GCA_029216955.1). Taxonomy (NCBI): domain Eukaryota; kingdom Viridiplantae; phylum Streptophyta; class Magnoliopsida; order Asparagales; family Iridaceae; genus Iris; species Iris pallida. Next base: position 1,809,167 of record JANAVB010040620.1, read on the forward strand.
GCCGCTTCCCGAGCCCTGCAAACCTCGCCCCGGTGGCTCAGCTGGTCGTACAAGAGAGACAGGTCGCCAAGGTCCTTTATTATAACCGGCTTAGATGTATCTCGCACGAGCCTTATCTTCTCCAGAGCGGTGGTGAGGAACCCCCGCTCCTGATCAATTGCTGCAGGCAAATCAGCTTGTCGCAGCAATTAAAATTGGGCACAAGCTGATCAGCCTCCAACAGTTTGGGCTCCAGAAGCACAGCTATCCCTTTCCCGCCAGAAAGGGTTTTGAAAATGTTAACTTGGCCTTGGGCGCATTATAGGGCCAAGGCGAAAGGGGTTCGCCACTCTACAGCAGCTTCTACTTCTCTTTTCAAATGGCGGTCGAAACTATCAACCATATCCTGCGACGCCTCATCCAGAACTTTCGTAGATGACGGTGTCAAAGAAAGTATGGCTGGCAGTGTCGAAGAAGATGCAACAGAACTTGTCGCCCCTGCCACAAGGGAAATAAATTCGGAGCAAAAGGATGCTTGAACAGCGGCCAATTCTTCCTCCACGGCACGAACAACCGGGACACTCGGTAAAGCTGAGAGGTCAATCCCCAGGGTCATACAAGCAGAGAAAGATGTAGGGACCACTGCTCCCTGTCTAGGCTGTGCCGCTATATGACCTCCCAAACTCGATCCGACGGGAGGCCCCTCAAGATAAGTCGGAAGAGGAGGGGGCACACTCCCTTCCACCAAATTTCCGCTAGCAGAGCCGACCTTAACAATGTCCGTCATCGGCACTGAAAGGACAGGACCTGTATGTCCAGAACAACCATCAATAAACGTAACCCGAAGGATGTGATAATAGAGCGAATGGACCTCCTCATTAGTCAAAATTTGGCTTATCTTACCAGGAGAGGGTTGTGGAGGCTGAGATTCGCTCACAACCGCCATAATCCCCTCACCGGTAACCCCCAAGCTGAATCCGGCTGGGTCTTCTGCCCTAGCCGCCTCGAAAGGAGGTACAACTGGATCAGCATCACCTTGATGGAATTCAGCAGTTTCGGAGACAGGTTCATCGGAGCCCCCGTCATCTCGAGTCGCGACCTCAGCAACGTGAGATCCCCCAGCCGCAATCGAGAGAGCCGCGGCAGAAATAATCCTGGCACACATGTCATTGATCAAAGTGTTCAGGGCTGGATCGACTTCAGAAACAGTGGCCAGTTCGCAAGATTCCTCGTCTTCTGACGCCTACGAGAGGAAAGAAAAATGATTAAGGTCAAAGTTCAGTAGAAATGAGAGATTTGCCTGGCTTCTCTCCTTTATAGCGGGGTCGAGAGATTTGCCTGGCTTCTCTCATTTATAGGAAAATGATTAAGGTCAAAGTTCTGAATAAAGAAAATAGTAGCTCGATTTACCTCTAAAGCGGGGTCGATGTCCTGGCTTCTCTCCTTTATAGTTAACTTGCGACGTCTGGTCGCAGCCTGTTTCCAGGAGTAAAGAATACCGCCAACAGAAGAGATTTGCCTGCTACGTTTCCATATAAGACCAGGTGCAACAGGCGGCTGATCCGCCACCATCTCATCTGACATAATAGGCGGCTGATCCGCCCCAACATCTTCCACCGGAAGGGAAGAGTTATCCGTCTCATGCTCATCATTCTCTTCGTCTGCAGTGGTGGACTCCGAGTCAGGCACGGGAACAGTGTTCGCCTTCCTCTTTTTTTTCCTAGCCCCCTTAAGCTTCTCCTCCAAGCCAGTACCCACGATAAAACTGGTACTCGGATCGAAACTGACGGGAGGCTCGTTCGCTGTAACATGATATAAGGCCGCCATATATAAAATCTCCCCTGGCACCTCGCCATCAGGGACTAAAAAGGTGGTTCGAGTATGAACCGTGTCGTAATAATGCCATGCCCTGATACCGTCCAGGACGCTTCCTTCGAAGCCCAGGCAAGAGCTGGGACTGTCCAAAAATAGTTGGCTATACCCAAACTGGCGGGAAAACCTGCTGGACAAGTAGGGCTCCAAGTAGACGTTGTTGCGATTACGATATACAAGGTGCGCTAGGCGGATATTATGCAGCCAAAGGAGCATTTTTTCAGGCAAAAGGAGAGGGGGTTCGGTACCATCAACATGTGCGCTCCTCACCTCTTCAACTGTAAAACGAGGTACGAACACAAAAAAGTCGTATCCGTCCACTCTCGCCAGCGCTTTCCGACAGGCTGGCATGGTGTTGTACTTCCAGGGTTGATGGTGGAATCAAAAAATAAAAGTGTCATCAGCCGTAACGCCATATTCTCCTCCAGGCCTCATCAAAGATCGGCAGTGCATTAACAGCCACCCTATTAGATAATGGTATGGCATTTCTACGTGCTCCAAATCCATCGTCGTGTCACGGGCGATGACTTTGGATGAAAAGGCGCGAAGGCCATGGTGCATGCTGCACACCATGGCCGGAAGAAGGGCCAATTTGACCCTAAAAACTAGCTTTACGGCGGGAAGGATAAAGTGGCGACTGATCCTCTCAATAGAACCCGCCCCTCCGGAGACTACGCAGTTCCGCAGCTACACCATCAGAAATCCTGCAAGAAGTGCCTTCTCCGACAGTCGCTGAGTACCGTGATAAAAATAACTAAAGGAGTCAGTCTTACTCCCAAAGGTGTCGCCCGTAGACCTCGATCTCTTGGCAGTCGAGACCAAGTATTGTACCTCGTCATGAGTCTGAGGATCTCAGAAAGAAACCCGGCCTGAGGCGCCGAGTGTGAAAAGATACGCGACCCAGGTGGTGGTGTGAGGAGTGCTCCCTTCCGAGCTACCGTCTTTCTTGATAGTCGTCTGATGACAATTACTGTGGTGACATAACAATTCCCGATACACGGCAACAAAGCCCGGGAACTGCCGATCCAAATTCTCGAGCTCTTAGCTCGTAGGGGTGTACACTTCAAAGACTTCCTCCCCCAGGGCAGCTTGGAGACAACTTACATCTCGTAGAGAGCAAGTTCCAGCTCCCCTACGGGCGTGAAGAAGGTACCCGTCCTCCGGTTGAACATCTCCAGGAGAGCCATAGACAATAGTTTATTTATGGGCATACCATGACAGGTGCCCCGAATGGCGTGATAAAGGTCGATCTCACGCAGGAAAGCCTCATAATTCTGTAGAATCCATGTGGTCAAGTTGGCCCATGTCGGGATAGGGTTTATCCAGTTCACCAATGTCAATCGGCCGACGGGATAAGACCCTTTTCGAGCAAGCTGGTTCAAAAAGGTATCAGCTTGGGTGAATGTGAAATTGGGACCTGATACGTTTATGAAGGTACCCGGAGCAAGTCCTATCACGTACCAACTGACTGGTTTCTTTTCCGGATACGCTGACCCCAAATTTCTATTGTAATGGATGTTTCCTATAAAATCCCCAACTTGCTGGGAGTCAGCGAGTCTATCATCTTTCTGTCTAAAGGTAGCATATTGAACCAAGACAGAGGAAAATGACGCTCTATCGGAGGGATATGAATCTCTACCTCATCAAGAGTGACGTCCCAGCTCTCGGATATATCCAGCGCGCGGGTGTTCTTTACAAACAAAGCATCCCCAAAGAGGAACGCAGGCTTCAGGTATTCCCCGTCCAATTGCCCCGAGTTTATCATGGCGTAGAGGAAGTGAAAGGACTGCTTCTTGATAGAATTTAGCCTCCCCAAAGGCTCTTTTGGAAGCTGGTTCGTCATATATTCGACTATATGATCGTACCTATAGCCTATAGAAGATTGGGCGCGCCCCACCAGAAGTTCTCCAGTAGCATTCATTGGCAGATTCACTGAAGAAGGAAAGAAAGAAAGAAATCAAAAGATGTCTAAAACGAAACTACTGAGTGCTTTGGCTTACATGAGTTTATGCGGCTTTATTTAGAGACAAGCTTATGTGGCTCTATTTCAAAATGAGCTTATGCGGCACCGAGTAGCGTAAGCCAATGCGGCTCTGCTTAGCGTGGGCTTATGCGGTTCTATTTAGCGGAGCATTATGCGGCTCATTTCAGGGGAGCTCATGCGGCTCGATGCAGCACTGCCTCATGTGGCCCAAATCCAGACGAGCTTATGCGGTCCTGTTTAATAGGGGCTTCATACGGCCCGATTCAGAGGGACTCATGCGGCTCTGTTCAAAGGGTCATCATGCGGTCCAGTTTGTGAAGCGTCTAGGCGGCCACTAGACAACTTCCATGCGGCTTGGACATGGGATATACCCAATGCGGCTCGGATATGGGATGCACATGTATCCCATACAAATCGAACAGATTCGGCAAAAACGAAGAACGTATTAAAGGCTTATGCATAAAGCATGCAACAGAGCCGTCTTTGTTTCAAAGGATACGATCTTCCCAAAAACCTTACCAGCTATGGGGGGTGAACGTCGGGGTGGACTTCAGGCGTCGGGGCTGACGAAGAAGCCACACCCTTTTCCTTCGCCGTGGCTGTGGAAGCTTTCGGGGCCATTATCGATGATGATCGAAGAAGAGAAAACAGCAGCTTAGGGCAAGAGAAGAGGAAGACAAAAGAAGACAAAGAAGCTTCTCTGTCCTAACAGCACCCTATTTATAGGCAGACATAGGGGGGCACATGGACCGATAAACCGCTTCGGGTCATGTGCTGCAGGCAAAATCGACTCCTCGGATTTTGCCCCCTCTCTCATAAAGAAGATTCATCTAGGGCATAAAATCTAAATATTTAATGAACCAACTCTTGGGATTCCCCCAAAAGATGGCTTTAAAAAGACGAATTAAAGAGCAATTGATGAGACGCACGTGAGGCAGAGAGTCCATGCGGTTATGGAGTTTATGCGGCCAGACAAGCCATGCGGCTAAGGACATCCTATGCGGCCAGCAGAGCTCAGGTAGCCATGCTTCTTATTCAAAGTATTCCAATTTTTTCAAATTGAAACTTTGAAGGGGGTCTTGTAGAAGCATGGAAAAGAACTAGAAAAGCCCATACAGCTCAAAATAGAAGAAGCCCATACGGCTCAAAATAGAAGGGGCCTCATGCGGCTCAAGAATCTATCAGAGCCTCATGCGGCTCAGAAACTCTTCAATAGCCTCATACAGCTCAGGCAAGAATCACGTGACCCTATACAGCTTGTCTTTACAGCTGGCCATAAAGTGACTGCCCCCATTAAATGCTCTGACATAAAGTGATAACTCTAACATTAAAGCTAAAATGATGACATGACGGCGTATTCCTCGGGAAACGAAAAAGATCTCCCCTGCACCTGGCACGATCCACCAACTACAAATCTCCCTATGCGGCTGCCACCATCCCATGCGGCTGATGCTCGTATGCGGCTTGAATCGTGGAGACTCTCGTCATGCGGCTCAAATTATAGGAAGTCACTTCATGCGGCCGTTGTTCTCATGCGGCTCGGATCATGGGATCATCTCCATGCGGCTTAAATTCCCAAGCTGCCAACTTTTTAGGGTAATCATTGCAAACCCTAATGATGACACCCCACTCCTATAAATAGCAAGGTACCATTCCCTTGTAAAAAGATCGGATCCAGAGAAACAAAAAATATAGCAAGGTGTCATTCCCTTACAAAAGAGATCCTTTCCACCCGGCTGGATACAAAGAGAGACAAAGGTGCGCATAGAAGAGTCTTCCCATCTTGATAGCAGTTCTTCACCTGAGCCAAGGCTACGTCTGATCGTCTAAGGAGTAAGGCAGAGCGGCCGTCGCTTTTCCGAGCCTCTATCGTCACCCCCAGAATCAAAACTAAACAATCGTGCTTAGATTGCTGTACCTAGGTTTTCGTCCCTAGGCTTTCTTTGTACAAGCGAGTTTGTATTGTGAAGTAAAAGTCCAGTCCTCCTATATAATTGTTCTGTTCTTTTATAATCAATGGCAAACAATTCACCTTTGTTCTCTTACTCTACTTCAAGTTATATAGTTTCAATTATATTATGAATAGTAGATCATGTATTGTACTTGCTCCAATTCTGACTGGATAACCATATTTTTAGGCGATGACTTAGAGCACTGGTGTTCCACTTACTATGTCACACCTGAGGCTGGTCACGACATATCTGAGGATACAGAAGATGCTATAGCAGATTTACCAGTAGAGGTTGCTTAGTTTTAGATTAGCATTTACTTTCTGTCAATTAGATTCTGTTGTCCAAACATTTTAAGATGTAATTTATTCGAAGGATTACTGTATTTGAATATCTGATTTGGACTCTGTGGAATTGTCTTTCTATTTCCATATCTACTTTTTAGCACTTGTGATTGAGTAAGTATTATGATTTACATTATGTTGATTGGATCTGGATATACTGAGGATGAGACAGCTTACTACAGTCGACTCTGCAGCGTAGGTTGGATGTGTTTTCACGTATTCGTACCCAAACTTCCGGGTGCGGGTCGTGACACATTTTTATGGTGTCTCATGCAGGTCTCGTCTTCGCAATTATAGTGATATCGTGGTAGTACAATGACTTAGTGGCACTACTGTGAGCCTGTGACAGGATATAGGCAATAGGGTATTATGATGTAGAGTACTCAATCATAAATTAGGATTTCCTGAGAGATTCCTGGGACAACCCCTGAGAATTTTACTATAAATCCTATCTCAAAATTCGTTTCCCTTGTTTTTGTCTATTTTTCCTTGATTCGTTGTTGAATTTGATTGTTGGTGTTCGTTGTTGATTTTGATTTTGTATCAAAATGAATTGTATGGACTAAATTAAAGTATATTTTGTCACGACCACATTCTAGAATAAGGGTATTTTGGTAATTTGTAAATTTTTTGATTATTTTAGATATCATTTTTAATGAATTTGTTAGTGTCATAATTGGTAAAACCTTATAACAATACTGGTTAGATGTTAGTCATGACCATAGAAACTTAGTAAGATTAGACAACTTTAGTTAGACTCTAATCTAGCTATATTACTATTTAGAACCTATTTTTGACTTAAAAGAATAAGTTAGTTTGGGCCTTTACCAAAGGGGCTTGTCATGACAACTAGAAAGCGCTATTTAGCCTTTCCCCATGAACCAACCAACCCTAGTGTGGCCGGCCTACCTTGCCTACCCCTTCCTATTAATATCACCACTTTATCTTCTTCCTCCTCCCATTTCATTTCAAGCCCCATTTTTAGGAGTTTTTCTCAAATTGCTCCTACATCCATTTCTCATCCAAATTTCCCTAAATCAATTGCAAACTCTTCCACTTGAAGAAAGGAAGCGTCTATGACTAGTTGGGAGCTTATTAGAGCAATTTGGCCATTGGAACTTGGTGGAGATCTAGATCTAGAAATTATTCCTTGGGAATCCATCTCCTAAGTGGTAAGAGCCCTCTAAGCCCTCTAATTTCCCATTCATTGGTGTAGATGCATTCATTTAGGGTCCCCATTGCATTAGAAATAATTTCGGTCAAGTTTGGATCCATTTGGAGTGCGTATCACGAGAGTATAGGATACGCACACCACGTGTTTTATGAAATGACACTTATGGCATTTGATACTTGGATTTCAGTTCTTGCTTAGCTTTTCTATTAATTATATGTTGAGTTACTATATGTAGGCTTATCTAGTGAATTAGAGTGGATTTGAATGTGGTATTTTAATTTAGGGGTTGTGGGTTTAGTGGACTGTTTTGATATATGTTCATAGGTGGGCTGTTTGTATACTTTGAGACTCTCAGATGACGTAGTAGTCATGGGGATTTATATGAGTTTGGCTAAAGTGTAGGTGAGTATTCATGTAATAGTTATGTATATCTTCTTATGTGTGTCACTTATGTATGTTGAAAGGGGCTCAGGCATGGAGTGATGGCAATATAGGCTATATTCTATTATGTCAATATAAGATGTCCTGCATCCACAAAAATATAGTCCCTATTAACCTTTGTGTTTATTTGAATAAGTCCCCGCCTTCCTTACTATTCACTACAGCAATAGGAGGATCCCCTGCTCTGTAGTGGTTCAGTCGAGCCATGACCTGTTCTATCCCTACCTGATGGTCAATCCATTTAGTTCCTTCTCTTTGCCATTTGCAAATTCGCTCAGCTTTCATGGTATTGCCACAGATGTTCAGTCTCCATTAGTGCCTTTATTTCAGTTTGCATCCCCATCATACAAGCATCAGCCTACAACTCAAGACATGTCTACTGCTACTTGAGTAGCAATCCATTCCCTTTAGTTAATCTCCTTGTACAGTCCATGCTTCCCTTGCCATATTGCATTAGGTTCAGTCTATATATACATATCAAGTTCAGTTCCCTGTTCAAAGAGAATGCTCAAGTTGTGGATACCTAGTATCCTTCACATTTTATATAGTCCAGTCTTCATATTGTTCTATCTTGTATCAATGCTCAGTCACAGATTAGTGTTGGTTCAGTCTTCCTAATGAACCTACCTGGACATTTAGTTCAGACCCCATTACATGTGTGCAGACCATTAGTTCAACATTAGGCTACTTGTTCAGTCAAGGATTTGCACAGCTTAGTATCAGTCCAAATTTTGAATGATCATTCATTTCATTGTTCTATCCATTTTGCTTTTGTCCAGATATCTCATATGTTGAGATACTGAACATGAGTTCAGACCCTTAACTTACAATAGCCCCACATCAATTAGTTCACTACATTATTGCATCTGTCCGACATGTTATCTATTGTTCTGTTATTGAAGTGTCCTTACCTTTACTTGGGTTTAAACTAATTGTTCCAACCCACATTGTCTCAGTTATCGAGTTCCTATGGGTTAGTATTTGTCCTCATTTGTTTTCTCTGAATGATATGATGCTTCCCATTTTGATCCAATTAGTGCCTTCATATATGTCCAGTCCTTAGTGAGTTTTCCCCCTTCATTCATATTGCCCTACCCATGCAGGGGTTCAAATTTTCGAACACCCTTGTGTTCAGACCAGAACATCACATGATGTTCTATCCCTCTTTCATGCTAAGCCATATTGCATTGTATTCAACCAACCTTGTTAGTTCAAGTGATGAACTAACTGCTCTGTTTCCCCCAAATGTTTAACCCTTGTCCATAATTGCCTTGATATAGTATCAGTTGATATATTTCATATATGTGTCAGTCCTTATTAGTTTGGGTAGTGTCAACCATGGCTTTGATCAATCTTCCTAAGTATTGTTCAGTCCACCACCTTTAGGATTCAAATATTACTCTAAGGTTTCAGTCCCTGTAGCTTAGTATCAGACCCTTGGGTCTTAGTATCAATCTCAGAATCTAGTGTTAGTTAGTGAGTTAAAGGAAGAGGCTTGGGTTTGAGCAACTTGAATTACAGTAGGAAGTTGAACAATAGAAGTTCAGTCCATGTGAATAGGCGGAGGGGGTTAGCTACAGGTAGTGAGAGTGGAGGCAAGACAATAATAAGGAGGGGCCATTTTGGCCCTACAGATATCAGTATATATACATATGAATACATATGTAACTGTTATATAGAAATTGATATATGTATGTACCTACAAACATCTGGATAGTCGAGTAGCAGTCCCTTACCTTAGCATTAGCCATTTTATATGTCTTAGCCATTCCTTTTTCTTCATGTTTAGTTGCATAACATCATTATCCATTTGTTATACTAGGTCTGCCCTTGTATTATAGGAGCCTTGTTCTGTACTATTTTAGAGTATCAGATCTTTGGTTTCAACACTGATGGATCTATCCATCCATTTCTTCTGTACAGTCCAATATTGGTGTGTATCAATTGTAAAACATGGTGTTAGTCTTATATAGATATGGTATCAGATGGTATCAGAGGAAGAGGGAAATTGTATATATAAGTAACAAGTATTTGGGGTAGTATGCAGGGCTTGGTAGTGTTGCCTTGGCCTTGGCCACTTGGCAGTAGGCTGCCCTCTTATGGCAGCAGCACAGGCCATGTTGGCCTGTGTACTAGTGCAAGTGTGAGTGGCATGTGCTAGTATCTTGGATTGGGCTGTATGTGTGTCTAAGTGTAAGGCATAAGTTACTGTTCATGGGTGTACCAGTATATGAGTTAGAGTAGTGTTGGTGTCTTTATGTGTCAATAAGAATAGAGTATCTGGATGTGTGAGTGAGTGAGGTGTTGTTTTCTTAGACACTCCATTCTTGAGTCCTTTGAATCATGCCTCATGGTTCATCTAAGTTCTCTAGTGCAACTGTAACAAGAGTATTATACACATAAGGGTTCATGTAATATATAGAGGTTGGTCAAAGGAATATATGTTTTGATACCTATGATAATGTAATGTAGGTAATAACATGTAAGGGAAATACTAAGGCAAGGGCAAAGAAAGAGCTATTACCAAAGGTAGGAAGATTATCAATACCAAAAAATGTAGGGTGAAGGATAACTAGTGAATAAGCATAGAAAGCTATATAGAGATAATTGGTAAATAAGTCACTTTGTATCATAACCTAGCTAGGCAAGCCTAAATAGCAAGGTAGGACCAAATGACTTGGATAAAGGTTAGTACAACCTAGAAATAGCTAGTTGGACTAGTTTGACTAGTTTTGACTTAATTTGACTTCCATGACCTGGAATAGGCCTAGCAGCATATAATTAAAGAATTTAAAACATTGTTTACTCTAGAACACAAATAACTCTGTAATCTCATATATAGGTTTGTGTGATACTACTTTGGGCATCGATCCTCATTCATTGCTCTGGACGACAAGCGAGTACATTCTCTGATAATTTTTATGTACTTGATAATTATTATGATTCAGCTTCTAGTATAGTCCTATTTGATTCTCTGTCACAACACGGATTGGTATTCTGAATTCATTCATTTGCGACACATGTATTTAACTTGTCTAGCCCCTACTACTGGAATCACCTACTAGAAACACCTACAAGCACCACTTACTTTCTGGCTAGACTCGTACTCTATTTATGTGTCTGGATATGGATTCACTTGTACTTGTCAAGACGGGAAAATACTTGAGTAGACATATAAACATTCACAATCATACAAGAACCACCCCTACTAGAAAGATAGTTGTTGCCGCTAGGCCAAGCGTACGACGTGCTGTATTCACTACAAGTCTAAATACAAGAACCATCGCTACTAAAAAGATGGTCGTCGCCGCTAGACAAAGCGTGCGACGTGTCGTATTCACTATAAGTCTAATCGTTACAGAAAGCCGTTGCACACTTGCCAAGTGTGCGACGTATCGTATTTATCCACTAGCCGTTTACATGTCGAACTCGGTATTTCAAAACACACTAGATTAGTGTCTTGTAATAGATTCACATTATCTTATGTTATACTGATTGGACTCACATCATATTGTTCTAGTTTAGCTATCTCTATTTACAGTCTTCATTGCCATGCTCTACTGTTTCACTGTATTCACTTTTCTTATTCTAACTGTTGATCTATTTCATTTCATGTCTCAACTTTCCATATTCATCAAGTATTAGTGTCTATAACTGCTTTATAGCTTTTGTCATTTATTTGGAACTGCTAGAGCAGATGTTCTCGTTCCATCCTGACTGGATATATTTTTTCAGATGATTGCTCAGAGGTACGTGTCCTACCTACTATAGATCTGAGGAGGGGATAGATACCTTGGGTCCTGATCCTCGGGAGTGATCATCGGGAGACTTAGTACTAGATTTGGCTTGTGTTAGTTTTATTTGTTAGAACTTTTGGCTTGTGTTGTAATAAAGATTTTGACATGGTATTTAAGATTTGATTTGGATATTATTCAGTAGCTGTTGTTGTTATTGAGTCTTTATAGTTATTTAGACTTCTTTGATATTCTTATCGTGCTTTAGATTGTGATTGAGTATTACCATATCTTTATACTTGTCCTCCATTCGGAGTTGAGATCTATGACAGGTACATTATATCTTTATGTGAGTTGTTAGTTAGCGACCTAGAACAGCGTTCTACCGTCGATTCTGTAGTATAGGCTGGGCGCTGTTACGTACTCGTGCCCCTATACTGGGAGCGGGTCGTGACATATTTTGATGATATATTTGATGAGGACAGTGTGAAAGGTAAATGTCTGCTTTAGTTATGGAATCTAGAGTTTATCGCAGCCATACTAGCTAGTGTGACAAGGACATCGAGCTTGATTTTGGATACAGTATCTTAGTTATGGAATTTAGAGTTTCTTACAGCTATACTGGTTAGCATGGTAAGAACTAGATAACATGATTATAGAAGTATATACCTTAGTTATGTACTTTATTGTTTATCGCAGCTATGCTTACTGGCGTGGCGAGAATTCTAAGTAACATGATTATGAATAGATGTATATGATTATCAGATTATATTTTAAAATTGCTTCTTAACATATCATCTCTATCGTACCATTCATATTATTATATAATTCATATCCATCATCTTCCCTAGCTCAGGAGTAGGGATAACCTTAGTTCCTCTTGTCAAGTTCCTTACAGAGCTTCATTTTATTAATTCATGAGGTTTCTTAGATAGTATAGTAGTTATAACTTATAGATAAGTTTGTATCATTGAGTATTAGTGTTGATTATAGTGAGAGTAGAGTATGATGATTTCCTCGCTCTGCAAATCCTATCTTTTGATTCCTTACCGTTGAAACCATCCTTTGTTTTTCAATTGCTAAATTTTGACTCTATTTGATCGTGACTAAATGATTTTGATTATAATCTTAATCATGCCAAATTTTGATTCTTGATCATACTCGAATGGTTTTAATTCTGATCGTGCCTAGTTTTCATTTCTATGACTATAGGATGTGATCATATCTTAATCATGATTAGATCTAAATTATGACTCTATTCTTAATTATGCCAAAAATCTTAATATTGGTTATGTTTAGATGACTTTGCTTTGTGTGACTAGACGACCTTGATTCTCATAATCATGACTATATTTTGATCGTGCATAAACTTTTTGGTCATGATAACTTAGATTTTATTTAACATGACCATATTTGAATTTATCCTTAATCGTGCCTAAGATTTGATCTTTGATCATACCTATATGATTTTGATTCTGACTTTGATCGTACCTATCATTCTACACTTAAATTTTGATCATTTCGACTTGATCATGATTTTGATCCACAGTAATATAGGATACAAGGACGGACTATGTATGTTATGGTGTGCACCTATGCTATACTTGTCCGAATAAACTCGAAAGAAGTAACATGAGTCTACAAAGACTAGGATAACAAGCAGAATGCAAGTAATGGAGATAAGTATGTAATCACAAAAGATACCTGAATCGGAAATAGCAACCCATCATGATAAGCGAACTAACTTTGCACAATCAACTATCTGGAGAGATCACCAGGTCCTTAGAGGGACGTAATAAGGTATAAAAATAGCATGCCGAAGTAACATTAACTAAAGTACAAAAGTGAAAAGTACACGAGGGTATCTATAGTAACCATCTATGTGAATGCATGTGAGAACACTTTTTATATATCAGGCTTCATCCACTGAGGGTCATAAGCTCCTCAGCAAGGCAAACACCCAAGGCACTGTATCGTGGTACCCTGCATAAACATGTCAAGATAACACCAAAGCTCTGCTACAAAGATAGTGGTAAATGAGTCAAGTAACAACCAAGTCTTGACTATAGAGACAAGTTCAAACGTGTCAATGTAGCCTGATATTACGGTAACATTCTCCCCATCCGATGATCTAGATCTATCCAGTCAAGCCATGTCAAGTCAAGTAAAATCTCAAGAACAAGTATCAAATCTTATATCCTCTCGCAGAGTCTATAACCATGGATGTCTCATGTAAGACTCCATATCATGATAGTGGCATGCAATCTATCATGTTAAATGAAACACATAAATGCAACACCATGCCTAGTGTCGATACCCGATATCTAGATACTAACATCGGCACCAGAATGCAATTCGGACGCTGAGTATCAACTAATATCCTATGTCCACAATATCTAGAACTAAGAAATAAATAAACAACAAATAAAAACAAAGTAAAACACATATACTGAAACTTTGGTAAGTTACACTTGTATGTATCTTTCAAGTGAGCGTACAAAGGTCTGACTTCAATACTCTTAGTCAAACTGTCACGAACTCCTAAAACATAATTGTAACGCCCCTAGTACCAGAATGTATAGGACTAGGAGATCGTATACATGCCAGCTACGAATCGAGTGGACTCCAGTCCAACTCGAATGCGTATAAGCTGTCTTGGTGTTTTAATCCTATCTATCAAGCAACTATGAACATATCTAACTCAATCCAAAAAATGAGAAAATTAGGAATGAACAATATATGTTATGGTCTGCAGCCCAATAACATACATGTTCGATTAGACCCGAGAATGACATGGGCCTATAAAACTAGGCTAAGAGCAGAATATAGGTAAAGGAAACAATATGTAAGAATGATAAAGTACATGACTCAGTCATAGCTATAACTCCATGATTAGTAGACCAGCTCTGTGTGACTACAACTTCATAAGATAACTAGGTCCTCAGGGACTAGCAAGGTACAAAAAAATACGTCAAGTAACAGTAAAATAAACGAACAAAAAGGGGTATCGACCATAACCAGTCTAAGTGACATGCATGTGAGAACATGTACTAGAATATCAGACATCAACCACTGAAGCTCATAAGCATCTCAGTAAGATATTGTCTCTAGTACCATGTCTTGGGACTAAGGATAATCAATTCTCGACAGTGATAATCATCTACTCTGTTATAGAGCTAAATGGTCACTAAATAACAAGCCACACGACAATAGGTCTGATCTATAGTCAAATTCTCCCCAACCCCATGTCTAGAATCTAGCAATGTCAAGTCTGTACAATCATCTCAATAACAATATCAATAATGATCAACAATCTAGAGTGCTAGTACGAGGTCAATACCACGAATAGTCATGTAAATCTCGCATCATGAATGTGTCAGTGTCATGTGGTTAATCGTGTCAGTAGACAAGGATAAGATGCAACGTCATGTCTAGTTTTGATACCTGATATCTGTAAACTGACATCGAAACCCGAGAAAATCTTGGACGCTAAGTACCAACTGATCATACGTCCATAAAGTCTATAACAAGAAATAAAATACAACACTAAAGAAAATAATAATAATATACTGGAATATTGGCAAGGTACACTTGTCTGGAGGTTGTTTGAGTGTAGGTTTGACCAACTCCGGTGTCCTCTTCACTCCTTCCAAGATCACCTATAATAATACACCATTATTAATATTCTATATCGTCTTACCATATATAGATTATATTAGTATCTATGTCTACTAGTCGTAACGTTGATACAACATTATCTAACATATAAGTACCAACTTCTCTCATAAAATAATTTATAACCATAATAAAAATAATAAATTTAAATTTTGGAAAATAATTATAAATATATATATATATTACCAAAATTACTATTTTAATGCTGAAACTCTTCCATAATATGTCCTATGTCATTACTACACATTAATACCACAATTCGACCTACTAATTTAGCCCCAAAATAATATTAATTAAAAATATTAAATTATGTAAAAAATTCCATAAATTAGTTAAAATAAGGGGTTTAACAATAAATCTTGCACAACAAATAGTTTAGTAGAGTTTTATGAAGGAATGGAACTTTTGGACACAAAGAACATAGGATTTTCGAAGTTATGGTGTTACAAAAAATGTTAGGAATTTTAAAAAATAGCAAACAAACTCAAAACATAACAAATAGATGTGTGTTGGAATCTCTTGATGTCTAATTTTTGACAAAATTATTAGAAGGATCAAATCTAATCTTAGTTAGGCAAAAAACTGCTCGCAACAAATCTCATCGGTTCTGGATACATTGTCGTAGAATCGTCGCCACGGACAAATTGCTTGGAACTGTGTGATCCAGTGATCAAAGATTGAAGTAGACACATAGAGCTAAATTGTAGTTTTGGTTTGAGAAGAATCGGACGATAAAAATTAGACGAAACCTAGTCTATCTGTCGACTAACCTACTGTGATGAATTCATTACGAGTTCGATCTACTTCGGGTGCCTTCCGCACCTCGTATCGACCAAATTAGGGGGGTCAGCCTCCTTGGGAAGGTTTCAAGGTGTTAGGGGTGTCCTAGGGCCGAGATGAAGGTGGTAGGAGGGTTGAAAGATGTCAGGGTGATGAGTATCTGTTAGGTGGAACGAAAAGAGCAAAAATAGAAAATAAATAGAAGGGGCTCGATTTCTAGAGCATATATATAAAGTATATTCGGTCATGATAGAGTGAAGGAGTTTACGTGAGAAAGAGGAGGTGGGAATTGATTTGGATTTGGTTTAAGGGGATTTGGTTGAGATTTGATGGTTTAAATCATAGGTGTATCTCAAAGAGATTTGATTGGGTCAAAATTAGGAAAGTAGTTATAGACTTATTTTAAAAATAGATTTAAATCAATATGGCTGCCATTAGTTCATAAAACTCAATCTAAAATAGGTCTAAGAGGTTAGGGAACCCTAGAATAGGCTATACGAACCCTACTTGGACTAGTTTTGGGTCAGTAAAATTTTTGTGATCGATTTGAGTCTAATATGTATATAGTTGTGTGACACTTAAAATTAAATAGCACATGGGAACCCAATTATACGGCACATCTTTGGCATGTGTGTAGTAGGCTCGAAATGGGTCAAAACTATATATTGGGTCAAATGATTTGGATCGAAGTTGGGCCATTATTGCTATTTGAAAACTAGTCAATTTTACGGTAGAGACTAAAATGACTATTTTACCCCAAAAGTTGTACATGAAAAATATAGCACAAGAGAACATATTTTGATGGGACATGATATATCAAATTGAAGGTGGATGTGTCTAAAATTCAAATAAGAAAATATATTTGAAAAATCGATAGTTGTTATGCTTCAAAAATTAAAGCTACGACAAAGTACTACTATAGTCATTATTGACTTAAAATCTAGTTTAAAATTTAAATATATATATTAAATAAATAAAAAATAATATCCAAAAAATAGGGGTTTACAACCTACCAACCTTAAAAAAATTTGTCCTCGAAATTAAAAATAACATTAACATATAAAAATCTATAACGCAAGATTAATAAGCTAAAACTTACCAGAACCCACAAGTAGATGGGGATATCGCTCCTGCATGGAACCTTCTCACTCCCAACTAGATTCTCCTAGAGAATGTTGCTTCCATACAACCCGAACCACTCTAAATGTCTACCCTTTATGCGTCTTCTTGCTAGTACCTAGGATACCAACTGGCCGCTCCTCGTATGATAAACTGGGTCCTATGGTGATCTCAGAGTGATCGTCCACATGACTGGGATCAGTCACATACCTCCTCCCCTGTAAGACATGGAACACATCATGCATCCCCTCCAATGATGGGGCAATGCAAGACGATATGTCCCTTCTCCAACACGCTCTATATCACTCAAGGGTTATAAATCTAGAGGTACGACTTCTAACTTGGCTCTTGAGTCTTCTTCTATAACTACCCAGAGAAAAAAATCACAATTCCTCCTAACTCTACCAATCCTTCAACTATATACTATATTCCTATAAATTACATCACCCACTTCTATGATATTCAACTTAGCGATCCACTCATTTCTACCTATACGCAATCTATACCATCCTTACAATTATACCTAACCATTGATACCTATAAAGGTTGAGGCTAAAGTAGACCTCTACATACACCTGTTGCCATCTTTCTAGTCCTGGCCTGCTATTGGTCATTTCAAGAGATGATCGTCAATTCTACTTAGATCTTCTTACTCTTTCTAACACTCTTATATTACTAACCTTCTTGACACTTTCGTTAGATAATAATTTCTCTAGTATTTCTAATCTAAGCCCTATATTAGGCCATTGATAGCAAGATTTAGTATATTAATTCTAGGGTTGTTGTTTAGGGTCAGGCCTTATATAGTACTATATCCTAACTTATTCTTTGCGGAAGTATCCATGAATTTTTACCCAATTTAGCTATTTACCTAGTCCTATCAAGCATGGAGTCATATCTATTTCAAATGAGGATTCCATAATGGTTCTTCACAGTTTTAAGTCCAGCCTTAAATACATGGCTTACCAAGCCATTATATTCCTAACAACTTCCTAAAATCTATCACAAGGGAGTCATATTTTCTTTTGACACTATATCTAACACCAAGTTTAACAGCCTAGCCTCTAAAATAGTATAGTGGGTCAAAAGGGTTGGGTCGAGCCTCCAATTTAGGTTGGAACGGTCAATGGTAGCTCGGACATGGTTAAGGTTGGGTCCCTAGTCCCGAGTGTTGTGCCTTAAAAATAGTGCATGAGGAAACACGTTTGAATGGGATATGATAGGCATAATTGAAGGTGGACTCGTCTAGGTCATGTATATGAAATTTATTTGAAGGTAACAGCTAGTCTTGCGCTCCAAATATCAAAGTCACGATAGGGGACACCAAACAGTCTGATTAGAAAGTGGGTGTCATAAACTACTGACTTATTAGTTTATTTCGGATGAAGATTCTTCCAACCACTCACAATTATAGGGAAACCTGGAATTTGTGAGGCCCTACAATCTAGATATCATGGAACCCTGGGTTCTTGAAACTAAATGGCAGTACTACATAAAAGGATAAGGAAGTCATTCTTAGAAGAAGTCAAGATGACTTTACGTAAGGAGCATTAAGTCATAGTGACTAGATCAAGAAAATTTGAGTAGGTAAGGATTGTTACATACTGTGATATAGATGTTATATTTACAGAGGTACAGAGGAGTAAAGATTTATCCTTAGCATGGCTCGAATTAGGATAGGAATATAGGCCACACTCATTCATCTAAATGAGACAACTAGTTATGACAAAAATATTGGGATAGAAATTTACAAAACATATTTGTAATTGAAGGGGTAGTGTCATGATCAAGGACGAACCCTACTTGAGGTTCTTGATGAGAACATAAAATATTATATTTTTATCCTTTAATGTTCACCATTTTATGATCATTTTATGACTAAAGGTACTCATTCTATTTATATTTTGCTCTAGGATGCATTTGGAGACACTATGTGCAAAATAGAGCTAAAATGCAATTCTGGACAGTTTTGACACCTTTCACCAAATTTTGGCGCCGTTGCCGGGGAGTAATCTTAGTTAATTTTTGTGCTTTTTGTGATCTTTATTTTTTTATAATTAATTATATTTTTATTCATTTACAAAAAAAAATCATTAGTTATCATTCTAATTTTTTTTTTGAATTACTTTTCATATTGTTCTTTATTGTTTATGGTTGTGACTCGATCTTCTAATCAAGGTGATTTTCAGACCGATCCAGAAATAGAAAGAACTTTGCGCAGGTTAAGGAAGGAAACTCAAAGAGAATCAAACGAGAACAACCTCGCTCCGAATTTCGTATTCTCTTGCAACTCTAATCTTGAAGGAGTCATGGCTGCAAATAGAACTTTGAAAGAACTCGCTGCCACAGATTTGAATCAACACCCTTTATGCATAACGTTTCCTACTTTAGATGCTACGACTACTTTTGAATTAAAATCTGGACTTATACATTTATTGCCAACTTTTCATGGTCTTGCAGGTGAAGACCCTCACAAGCATCTAAAGGAGCTTCATGTGGTTTGCACAAGTATGAAGCCAACGGGGGTGACTGAACAGCAAATTAAATTAAGAGCCTTTCCATTTTCATTAAAGGATGCGGCTAAGGATTGGCTCTACTACCTACCCTCCGGAAGTATTGTCACATGGAATGAGATGAAAAGATTGTTCCTAGAAAAGTACTTTCCAGCTTCAAGGGTGGCCAATATTCGAAAAGAAATTTGTGGGGTAAGGCAACACAATACAGAATCTCTCCACGAGTACTGGAAACGTTTCAAAAAATTATGTGCAAGTTGTCCCCATCATCAAATTAGTGAGCAACTACTTATTCAATACTTCTATGAAGGCCTTCTATCAAATGATAGAAGCATGATAGATGCTGCTAGTGGAGGAGCTTTGGTAGATAAAACTCCTGAGGCCGCAAGAAATTTAATTGCAAATATGGCGGCAAATTCTCAACAATTTGGCACTAGGCTAGATCTTCCATCTAAACACGCCAACGAGGTAAATATTTCTTCCCTAGAACAACAAATTGCTAGTTTAACTTCTCTTGTTCGTCAAATGGCTGTAGGTAACATACAAACGGCAAAGGCTTGTGGGATATGTTCAATAACGGGGCATCCAACTGACATGTGCCCAACTCTTCAAGAGGAGCCCAATGAGCAAGTGAATGTGGTAGGTAGTTTTCCTGGACAACCACAAAGGAAGTATGATCCTTACTCAAACACATACAATCCAGGATAGAGAGATCATCCTAATTTCAACTATGGAAATCCACAATCAAATCATTCCGTCAATCAAAATCGGCCAAGTTACCAACAGTACAAGCAACCATATCCCCATGAAAAACAATCGGGCCAAACTTCTAACTCTGGTATGTCTTTAGAAGATATTGTTAAGTCTCTTGCCACTAATAATTTACAATTTCAACAGGAGACAAGGGCCAGTATTCAGGAGACAAGGGCCAGTATTCAAAGCTTAGACAATCAAATGAGCCAAATGGCTACAGCAATTAATAAGCTGGAGGCACGAAGTTCAGGGAAGCTACCATCTCAAGCGATAATAAATCCGAAAGAAAATGAAAGTGCAATCGTTTTGAGAAGTGGTAAAGAGGTTGACATTCAAGTAAAAGAAGCACCTACATCGTCAAAACAAGAGGAAGAGAAAACAACCGTTGCAGACACGAACTTCCCCAACGATGATGAAGTACCTAATTATAAGTTTCCACCTCTTTCTGATTATAAACCAGTACCTCCTTTTCCTCAAGCTTTAGCAGAATCTAGAAAAATTGAACAAAATAATGAGTTATATGAGACTTTTCGTAAATGTGAGGTAAATATTCCACTTTTAGATGCTATCAAACAAGTACCTCGTTATGCTAAATTTTTAAAAGAATTGTGTACAATAAAGAGGAAACAAAAATTTAAAGGATATGAAAAAGTGAAAGTAGAGGAGAGTGTTTCTGCAGTAATTCAAAGAAAACTCCCTACGAAATGCAAAGACCCAGGAATGTTTACTATCCCTTGTAAGATAGGTAACAATAAATATGAGAAAGCCATGTTAGATTTAGGAGCTTCTATCAACGTCATGCCATATTCTATATATGAATCTCTAAATCTTGGACCTCTGAATAAAACTGGTGTTGTAATTCAATTGGCTGATAGATCTAATGCCTATCCCAAGGGATTAATTGAGGATGTTCTTGTACAAATTGATAATTTGGTTTTTCCTGCTGATTTTTATGTGCTTGATATGGAAAATGGTGATCAAACTGCTCCTATTTTGTTAGGAAGACCATTTTTAAAGACATCCAAGACTAAGATAGATGTGCATAGTGGCATACTTACTTTGGAATTTGATGGTGAAATTATTAAATTTAATATTTATGATGCCATGAAATATCCTGATGATGATAATACTGTTTATTCTATTGATGTGGTTGATTCTTTAGCACAGGATGTTTTTGAACTTGATGGCAAAGATGAATTAGAAGTTGCGATTAGTGAGCATCTCGAAAAAGAGCATAAGGGGTTAGCTCTGAGTACTAATTTACAGGAAACTATTGCATCATTGAATGATTGTCCAAAAGTACAACCGTCAGGTAACTTTCCTTCTATTTCCTTATCAATTTCTAACAAGAGGCCTTTACCCTCTATTTTGCAGGCCCCTGTTCCAGACTTGAAGCCTCTTCCTAGTCACCTCAAGTATATTTTTCTTGGAGATGGAGGAACATTACCAGTGATCATTTCTAATAAACTTAGTACAACACAAGAAGAAAAGCTTGTACATGTCCTTAAGGAGCACAAGACGGCTACCGGTTGGACAATTGCTGATATAAAAGGAATTAGTCCGTCTACATGCATGCATCGCATCTTACTTGAGGAAGGAGCAAAACCATCCCGACAACCGCAAAGACGATTAAACCCACCCATGATGGAGGTAGTAAAAAAGGAGATCCTAAAACTTCTTGAAGTTGGAGTGATCTATCCTATTTCAGATAGCCAGTGGGTTAGTCCGGTGCAAGTGGTTCCTAAAAAGACCGGAATAACTGTCGTATAGAATCAAAATGATGAACTAGTTCCCACTCGTGTCCAGAATGGGTGGCGGGTTTGAATAGATTATAGAAAATTAAATGCTGAAACTCGCAAAGACCACTTTCCATTACCTTTTATTGATCAAATGCTTGAAAGGTTAGCCGGTCATACTTACTATTGTTTTCTTGATGGTTATTCAGGTTATTTTCAAATTCCAATTGCTCCGGAAGATCAAAAAAAGACAACTTTTACATGTTCGTTTGGAACTTTTGCATATCGCCGTATGCCATTTGGTCTTTGCAATGCCCCAGCCACTTTCCAAAGGTGTATGGTTAGCATTTTTTTAGAATATGCTGAGCATATTATAGAAGTATTTATGGATGATTTCACAGTTTATGGAGACTCTTTTGATAAATGCTTGCATAACCTTACACTTATTCTCCAAAGATGTGTAGAAACTAATCTTGTGTTAAACTCAGAAAAATGTCATTTTATGGTTGAACAAGGTATAGTTTTGGGTCATATTGTTTCATCTAAGGGAATTGAGGTAGATAAAGCCAAAATTGATATTATTCAATCTTTACCTTATCCTACTAGTGTGCGGGAAGTTCGTTCTTTTCTTGGACATGCAAGTTTTTATCGAAGATTCATCAAAGAATTCTCCAAAATAGCGTTACCCTTGTGCAAGTTGCTACAAAAGGATGTGGCATTTGAATTCGATGAGGCGTGTAAAAAGGCATTTGATACACTAAAGAAATTATTAACTTCTACCCCAGTTATCCAGCCCCCTGACTGGAACGTACCTTTTGAGATAATGTGTGATGCAAGTGATTATGCAGTCGGCGCTGTATTGGGTCAAAGGATGGGAGGAGCATCTCACGCAATTTATTATGCTTCAAGAACATTGAATGATGCTCAGAGAAATTACTCTACTACTGAAAAAGAACTTTTAGCTGTTGTTTTTGCTTTAGAAAAATTTAGATCTTATTTGCTTGGTACTAAAATTATTGTCTATTCTGATCATGCAGCTCTTCGTTATTTGATGACGAAGAAAGAGGCAAAACCAAGGTTAATCCGATGGATACTTCTCTTGAGTGAATTTGATTTGGAGATTAAAGATAAAAAAGGAAAAGAAAATCATGTTGCAGATCATTTAAGTCGTTTAGTTCATGTGGAGGATGAACTTCGTCTGCAAGAAACGTTCCCCGATGAGCAATTATTTGCTGCAATTGCGACATTACCCTGGTATGCAAATATTGTAAATTATTTGGTTACTAATATGTTTCCTCATGGTTTGTCAAAGGCTCAAAGAGATAAGCTTAAAAGTGATGCAAAATACTATGTGTGGGATGACCCATACCTGTGGAAGCATTGTGCAGATCAAATAATAAGAAGGTACGTACATGAAAATAAAATTATTCCAATTCTCACCTTTTGTCATTCTTATGCATGTGGAGGACATTTTGGAGCTAAGAGGACGGCAAGAAAAGTATTAGAATGTGGTTTCTATTGGCCGTCTTTATTTCGTGATTCATATTCTTTCTGTAAAACATGTAATAATTGCCAAAAGACAGGTAATATATCTCAAAGGAATGAAATGCCACAACATCCTATATTATTTTGTGAAATTTTTGATGTTTGGGGCATCAATTTTATGGGACCGTTCCTTGTATCTTTTGGTTATGTTTATATTTTGCTTGCTGTTGATTACGTATCAAAGTGGGTAGAAGCTAAAGCTACCAGGACTAATGATTCTAAAGTTGTTTCAGATTTTATCAAGTCCAACATATTCTCCAGGTTTGGGATTCCGAGAGCCTTAATAAGTGATCGAGGTACTCACTTTTGCAATTGAACCGTCGAGTCTTTGCTGAAAAAGTACCAT
This sequence comes from Iris pallida, assembly GCA_029216955.1. Lineage (NCBI taxonomy): Eukaryota > Viridiplantae > Streptophyta > Magnoliopsida > Asparagales > Iridaceae > Iris > Iris pallida. The sequence continues at coordinate 1,833,111 of JANAVB010040620.1, forward strand.
GTGACCCACAACGTGTCAACTGCCTACCATCCACAAACGAGTGGGCAAGCGGAGGTATCAAATAGAGAGATTAAGTCCATCATTGAGAAGACGGTCAATCCGAGTAGAAAAGATTGGAGTTTGCGCTTGGATGATGCTTTGTGGGCGTATAGAACTGCTTATAAGACACCTATCGGTATGTCACCATACCGGTTGGTGTTTGGAAAACCGTGCCATCTTTCTGTTGAGTTACAACACAAGGCTTATTGGGCTATCAAGAGTCTCAATATGAAGGCATATGAAAATGGAGAACATAGAAAGTTACAACTACAAGAGCTGGAGGAAATTCGCAATGACGCCTATGAGAATGCTCGAATTTATAAAGAGAAAACTAAAGCTTTTCATGACAAGATGATCTCTAGGAAAGAGTTTCAAGTTGGTCAAAAAGTCCTTCTATACCAGTCAAGACTTCGTCTGTTTCCGGGTAAATTACGTTCTCGTTGGATTGGTCCTTTTGTTGTTACTAATGTTTTTAATCATAGTGCAGTTGAAATTCAAAGTTTAGCAACATCTAAAGTGTTCAAGGTAAATGGCCAAAGGCTCAAGCTTTTCTATGAAGGTTTCAAATTGGAGAATTTGGATGAATTGAACCTTGAGGATCCAACTGATACCAATTGAAGGACGGCACATCCACGACTATAAACATAAGCAACCCAAGGGGAGTTTTTTATATTCTTGCAATTTTTTTTTTTGTTTATTTTTGTCTTTTCTTTGCATTTAGCCTTACATTGGGACAATGTCAGTTTAAATGTGGGGGAGGGGATTTAATTATTTTAAGCAGTTTCAGTTTTTTTTTTATGTTTCAAAAAAAAGAATTTATTTTTGGTGGTTTTCAATAAAGTTTTATTTTATTTTCAAAATAAAATTTTTTTTTGTGATTTTTAATAATTTTTGGTTGTGTATGTCATGAGGAAGATTTAACTATGTTTAAAAAAATTCATAACATGATTGAATAAATACTCTTTTCAACATAGAATTAATTAGTATAGTTATTTTTCTTGAGGATGGTTGTGACTAAATTTGGTAGACAAAAGCTGGTGAGATTTTGAGCCTTTAGACTGACACATCAGTCTTACTATTTTCTTTGATGAGAGTTATTCTTCCATGGACTTGTTTCTCTAGAACTTGCTTAGATTCTCTTCGAGGTCTCATCGACACATGCATACATGAACATGATTAAGGCCATTTTTTACGCTACTTAAGCCAAATAGCCTACCCTAAAATTATTTTTCCTTTGGTTGAACCCCTTTGAGCCTTATTGCTTCTATTTTTGTTAACCCATATTACAAGCTTTAACCTGAAAAAAAAAATTCTTACCCATGCCAGAAAACTAGTGGAGCATTATGATATGTATGGGTGTATAAAAATAAGTGTGGGGTATTTGAATTTCTAGTTTGGCTACATATTTTATTCACAAATTCTTGAGTTCCATCATGAAAAAAAAAGCAAAAAAAAAATGATGAAAATAAAAGAAAAAAAAAGAAAATGAGAAAAAAAGATGATGAGAAAATAAAAAAAAGAAAGAAAGAAAGTGATGGAGGAATTTACTTTTGATATTCATTTTCATAATTCTTCCTCCAATTCCAATAAAGGGGTATGTTGAATGCTTTAAGGTCAATTTGAAGAAGCTAAATGGGGTGATTGGTTTTATATATTTTATATGCGAGCTTGAGTTAAATCATTTTGCTCCACTAGGTTTTGATGGATTTTGAGCTACACTCCCAAAATATATCCTACCTTAATCCTAAGCCCCATTACAACCCATGAAAAGTCCTTATGATTTATGTTATGCATGTGATCTAAGTGGTGGAGAATGAGAAAATATGCAAGCTTATGGTAGATCATTTCTTTTGGAATGAATTTGAGTGGAACACATACCCTTCAAACAGATGAGAGTTGAGTATTTATTCCCGTGAGGGTCTACCAATTTAGTTTACTCTACCTTCAAATAAAATTACTTACTAAGTAATTAGAAATTGTTTAAGAATATGTTTTCATGATATGTTATGAGTTTTAAAGAGCATGGTTATTCTTTATTTATGGCATTACACAACCTCGATTTTGTTTTGGAAAATAAATAAATTAGAGTTTTGTCCGAGGACGAACAAAAGTTAAGTGTGGGGGTATTTGATGAGAACATAAAATATTATATTTTTATCCTTTAATGTTCACCATTTTATGATCATTTTATGACTAAAGGTACTCATTCTATTTATATTTTGCTCTAGGATACATTTGGAGACACTATGTGCAAAATAGAGCTAAAATGCAATTCTGGACAGTTTTGACACCTTTCACCAGTTCTAAAATAACCCTGAGCTTCAGATGGTCAGTCAGACGAAGGGTGTCGATCTTCTACTACTAGTAGAATGTTGGCTTTTTTATCATTTTCCTATGATAACATTTGATTCTTGAGGTTATGGCTAACTAATCGTTGAAAGTGATAACCTAACTTACAATACCCTAAAACTTCTTATCTCTAATCCCTTTGCTCACTTTTATGACATGGTCTTCTCAGTTGTTACCTTCAATAACATAGTATTACATCCTAAGAATACAGTCCACTAGATCTAATCCCTCTTTGATCTCTATTAGTTATTTTGCCTATCCATAGTGCTACTTCCATGATCCCTCCTTCCTCATGATCACTACATATAACTTAGTCCAACACTATTGTTCTATCTATAAGGTGCTCTAAGATTCCTACTATCCTACATCAATGTGTATGATCCATTGGTCTTCTTAAGGTAAAGTTTCCAATTTCATCCTCGAATTTCTAGGTAGGTCTAATCTCAAAGGATATAAATACTAAATCTATTTCTTACCTCTAAGCCATACTTCCATAGATCACCTATCAACCTTCCTTAAATGATAGATTACAATTGGCCCTTTCTAGTCTACCATTTAGCACTCACGAATACGCCTACCCACTATATACTTATCTATTGAGTAAAGGTGGAAGTTAACGCTGGAAGATGCTCGCTGAATCATTCTATTCATAACGAGATCCTTTGGCCCCTTCAAACTAGTCTTCCTCGGGTGACTATCACTTCTAGTGGTAAACTATAACTACTCTCTAAAATCCTACTATATGTTCCTTCCAATTCCTCCAAAACATCTATATATAACATAGATAAGGATAGAAGGGTTGTAATCCACTGATCCTAAAGTCTCTCGCTAAAGTTTAGTTGTCGTTGAGAATTCTATATTACCCATCCGAGGGGCTCGATCTACCTAATAGAGGTACCTATCAAATCCTTCAAATATTTCTTTGTAAAATTCTATCAACTATGTACTATCCAGTGATGGAGTAGATGGTTCGCCAAGCACGAGCGTACGTCCTTCCGAAAGAGGGAGTGAAAAGAATCCATAACATGGCGGTCAAGGAAGTTGATCGACTTCAAATTCGAGTTCCAAAGATGATGGATAAATTAAAAAGAATTTTCAAGGCGGTTGTGGATTGAGTTCCTATTATCCTATCGCAGGTCCGCTCGATATAGTAACATAACCAAAATAGCTATCTCGACCTAAATGGGCCACCACAAAAACATGTAACGCCCCAGTACAAAAATGCGTAGGACTAGGAGATCGTATACATGTAAGCTAAGAATCGAGTGGACTCCAGTCCGGCTCGGATGCGTATAAGCTGTCTTGGTGTTCTAATTCTATCTATCAATCAACTATGAACATATCTAACTCAATACACATGATAAAAAAATTAGGAATAAACAATATATGTTATGGTCTGCAGCCCAATAACATACACGTTCGATTAGACCCGAGAACGACATGGGTCTATAAAACTAGGCTAAAAGCATAATATAAGTAAAGGAAATAACATGTAAGTATGATAAAATACCTGACACGGCCGTAGCAGTAGCTCCATAATCAGTAGACCAGCTCTACGTGACTACTACCTAGAGAGATCACCAGGTCCTCAGGGGACTAGCAAGGTACAAAAAAATATGCCAAGTAACAATAAAATAAATGAACAAAAGGGTATCTACCGCAACCGGTCTAAGCTATATGCATGTGAGAATATGTACTAGAATATCAGACCTCAACCACTGAAGATCACAAGCACCTCAGCAGGATATTGTCCCCAGTACCTTATCTTGGGACCAAGGACAATCAATTCTCAATAGTGATAATCCTTACTATGCTACAGAGCTAAAGGGTCACTAAACAACAGGCCACACGACAATAGGTCTGATACTGTAGTCAAATTCTTCCCAACCCTATGTCTAGAATCTAGCAATATCAAGTCCGTACAATCATCTCGATAATAATCGAAATAATGATCAACAATCTAGAATGCTAGTATGAGATCAATACCACGAATAGTCATGTAAATCTCGTATCATAAATGTGTTGGTGTCCTGTGGTCAATCGTGTCACCGGACACGGATAAGATGCAATGTCATGCCTAATATTGATATCTGATATCTGTAAACTGACATCGAAACATGAGTAACCCTCAGACGCTAAGTACCAAGTTATCCTACGTCCACAAAGTCTATAACCAGAAATAAAATACAACACTAAAGAAAATAATAATATACTTGAACATTGGCAAGGTACACTTGCCTGGAGGTTGTCTGAGTGTAGGCCTGACCAACTCCGATGTCCTCATCACTCCTTCCAAGATCGCCTATAATAATACAATATTATTAATATTATATATCGTCTTACCATATATATATATATATATATTATATTAGTATCTATGTCTACTAGTCGCAATGTTGATACAACACTATCTATCATATAAGTACCAACTTCTCTCATAAAATAATTTAGAACCATAATAAAAATAATAAATTTAAATTCTGGAAAATAATTATAAATATCTACATATGACCAAAATTACTATTTTAATGGTGAAACTCTTTCACAATAGGTCATATGTCATTACTACACATTAATACCACAATTCGACCTACTAATTTAGCCCCAAAATAATAATTAATTAAAAATATTAAATTTTTATAAAAATTCCAGAAATTATTTAAAATAAGGGGTTTAACATTAGACCTTTCACAACAAATAGTTCGATAGAGTTTTATGAAGTATTGTAACTTTTGGACACAAAGAACATAGGATTTTAGGAGTTACGGTGTTACGACAAATGTTAGGAATTTTAAAAAATAGCAAACAAACTAAAAACTAAAAATAGATATGCGGAAATGTTTTGATGTCTAGTTTCTGACAAAATTATTAGAAGGATCAAATCTAATATTAGGTAGGCAAAAAACTGCTAGCAACAGATCACTTCGGTTCTGGATACATTGTCGTAGATCGTCGCCACGGACAAACTGCTTGGAACTGTGTGATCCAGCGATCAAAGATTAAAGTAGACACATAGATGTAACTTCTATTTTTGGTTTGAGAAGAATCGAACGAGAAAATGGAGACGAAACCTAGTCTACATGTTGACTAACCTGTTGTGACGAATTTAGCACAAGTTCGGTCGACTTTGGGTGCCTTCCGCGCCTCATATCGACCAAATTATGGGGTCGGGCTCCTCAGAAAGGTGTTGGGGTGTTAGAGGGGTGTACTATGTTTGATATGAAGGTGGTAGGAGGGTTGAAAGAGGTCAGGGTGATGAATTTCTGTTCGATGGAACGAAAAGTGCGAAAATAGAAAATAAATAGGAGGGGCTCGGTTTCTAAAGCAAAAATATATAAAATATATTCAGTCAAGATAGACTGAAAGGGTTTACGTGAGAAAGAGGAGGTGGGGATTGATTTGGATTTGGTTTGAGGGGATTTGGTTGAGATTGATGGTTTAAATCAAAGGTGTATCTCAAAGAGATTTGACTAGGTCGAAATTAAGAAAGTAGTTATAGAGTTGTTTTAAAAATAGATTGAATTCAATATGGCTGTCATTAGTTCATAAAAATTAATATAAAATTGGTCTAAGAGGTTCGGGCACCCTTAAATAGGCTATACAAACCCTACTTGGACTAGTTTTGGGTCGGTGAAATTTTTTTGATCGATTTGAGTCCAATATGTCTATAGTTTCGACTTGTGTGCCAGTTAGAATTAAATAGCACACGGTAACCCAATTGAGCGGCACACCTTTGACATGTGCATAGTAGGCTCGAAGTGGGTCAAACCATGTATTGGGTCAAATGATTTGGATCGGAGTTGGGCCATTATTGCTATTTAAAAACTAGTCAATTTTACGGCAGAGACTAAAATGACTATTTTACTCCTAAAGTTGTACATGAAAAATATATCACAAGAGAACATATTTTGATGGAACAAAATATATCAAATTGAAGGCGAACGTGTCTAGAATTCAAATATAAAAATAGACTTAAAAATCGATAATTGTGCTTCAAAAATTAAAGCTAGGACGAAGTACTAGTATAGTCATTATTGACTTAAATATAGTTTAAAATTTAGATATCTATATTAAATAAATAAAATAAAATAAAATAAAAAATAATATCCAAAAATCAGGGGGCTTACAATAATAACTACTAATCAACTATAGCAAAAATGAATGTTGCACACCAATCATGTTAATACCATCTATGTTCTAAACTAGGTTTCAATATAACTAGTCTAATCTAGAACGATGTTAGAGTGTTATACACTTTATAGGTAAAATATTACTCCGTTAAGCTACTATAATCATACCATAACATACATATTATTTATGGAATAATTATGAAATATAATTTTAAATATAATCTATATATAGTATCTACAAGAAAATATGGTAACAAGTTGACATGCTCAACTGGCCGAACAAAATTGCCAAATTTCGGTTCGATTGGAACAATCTAATCTTGCAAAAATAGTAAATTAATATTCTAAAATATTATGTTGTAACTACCAGTTTTCCAAAATAAGGGTAAATTTGTCATTTTATAAATTGTTATATATTGTGAGTATTTATTTAGGAATATTGTATCATTTAGGATTAGTCAGTCGGATTAGAGACTAGTCTAGTTTTTGACTTGTGTTAGTGGCCCGGTTAGCTTAGACACTAACCCAGAGCCCAAGAATTAGCAAGGCATGGCCCACAAATCAACTCATTAGGTTAGTCCTATTAGACTAATTATTCATGACCATTTAGTTCATTAAGAGATTATGATTTTGTCCAAAATGACCCCAAACCTTTGCATTGCATTTATATTAGCCAAATGACAACTTAGGGGGCTATTTAGACTTTGTAAACATTTCCTAGCCTAGCTCTACATGGTCGGCCATGGAGAGGCACTCCTCTTCATTTGCACTTCTTTCATTCTAGCCTTCATCTTCCTTTTCAAGAGCTCCTTCCAAAAAGATAGCTTCACACCATTGATTTCTCTCCCAACCTCACTCTTTTCTCTACCATTCCTCACATTCTCTCATGAAGAAGGTGTCTATAAGGATTGTGGAGCTAAGAGCAAGGAGGAGAGTCCATTTTTTAGGGAATTTTGTGTCGAGTTTGTGTCCTTTGGATTGTTCATTGGAAAACTACTTCCAATAGGTATATCACTCTCTAACCATGTCTCTTTGATTTAAATTTTGGTATTGGACCCATAGGAACTCACCCATGTGTAGGGATAACCCTTAGGAATAGTTTTGAGACTCTATTGATGTCAGGCCCCGATTCGGGGAATCTTTCGTCCTCGCTAAGGCGTGATGCCGTACAAGTCTGGTGTTGCACTTGTACAAGACAAGAACGTGCACTATTATATCATTTAGAAACATTTGAAATCCAGCCACATTTCAGAAACATTGACGACACAATATAGGAAGAAGAAATACTCATTTTATTGATAATTGTAGTCAGAATACAAGTTTTCTCGATAACATTTGAAATACTTTTTCGACTACATTGATTCATGAAAAGAAGTACAACTGATAGGCTGCTATGAAATAACTTCCTGATCCATACATCATACCCCTTTAGTACTTTGAAATATAAGCAGTCATCTTTGAAAACTCTATAATACTTTGTGCATCTTTAGGGAAAATAACTTGAAAGTAGTGGCAATTCAGAAAGCCTTAGTTCGGACGTGCGCCTGAGCCTTCTCCAGTACCTATAGAGGAAGGGTCAGCACATTATAACAATGCGCTGGTGAGCCCCATTGGTCCACTCAGCTAAACAAATATTATTTTAATGACAAGCATTTTAAATCATGAACTCATTAGGAACAAGCAACATTCAGAGTAAATCACAATTCAAATAACATGTATTTCATGAAACCATGTTTACTTTACCATCGGTTGAATCCAGCTTTCCTGCATAAGATATAGGATAATAATAATATACATACCGCCCTGCATAAAATGATCATTAGCATTCATCATGACTACACAGCCACTTGTGTTGTTAAACCATATTGACTTGCCATATAGGACTTCAAGGGTATGCGACGCACCATTCCTTCGGATTGCAAGTCCGAATGAATGTCTCGATACCAATCGTGCCACCAAACATGCTTTCCTCCTAGGCCGAATCGGTCCCGGTGCCCCGGTACCGTTCGAGGAAACAATACCTTGTATACAAGTTGTCCATGACTATGTGAATGCGTGTGTAGAAGCATGAAAAATATTACTTTTAGTCCCACATAGGAAAGGAGAAGAAGAAAGGGCTCACTCCATTCTATAAATAGAGCCCCCTTTCGTCCTTTGAAAAGGGCACCAACTTCTCTTCCCTCCTTCCAAACTTGGACTCTTCCTATTACGCACCTTCGGGTGCTAAGTAGAAGAAGTCTAGGGCAGCGCGGGCTCATCGGGCTCAGTCAGCTGTCCCAACCTCTGACCATCAAGAGCGTCCTGCTAAGCGGGCCTCTGATGGAAAGTTGTACAGAGCCGTCCGTGTCCAGCCGCCGGCGGCAAACGGACAGAGTGGTTCTCAAGAGTCTCCCAACAAAGATCGAGGGCAAGTGTTTCTATTGGCCCCCACATCAGGGAGCAAACATGATACCTACGCACTCGTGTGTTCAGGATACCCGGGCCCACAAAACGAGTGCACGGGCTGATCGAGACATTCCTCATGCGAGTCATGAGACGTCCTTCATGCGGCTCAGTCATGAGACATTCCTCATGCGGCTCGGTCATGAGACGTCCTTCATGCGGCTCGGTCATGAGACATTTCTCATGCGGCTCGGTCATGAGACGTCCTTCATGCGGCTCGGTCATGAGACATTCCTCATGCGGCTCGGTCATGGGATATCCTTCATGCGGCTCGGTCATGAGACATTCTTCATGCGGCACAGAACCCAGGAAGCTTCATGCAGCTCAAAATCAGACGATCTTCATGCGGCTCAAGAGTATCATGCGGCTCAAAAGTTACCAACATGGACATGCGGCTCAAACACATAAGCAACTCGAGTAAACTCCATACGGCCCACAGAGAGAGGCGACGTGGCCTTCAAAGCAGCCGTGCCCAACGTACTGGACGCATTTAATGCTCTGACGGCTGACAGACCTGACAGATGACAACCCTGACAAGAAGTGTCATAATGGTCCTGTCATAATGACAGACTCTTTGGGAATAGGAGAAAATTTTTGACACGATCCGAGATTGACACGTGGCTATTCCCATGCGGCTCCATTGAAGAACAGCTTCATACGGCTGGCGAGAATCATCTTCCTGCGGCTCACCAAGAAGCCATCCCATGCGGCTCGCAAGTATTACACCTATACGGCACACCGAGAAACTACCCCATGCGGCTCGCAAGTACTATACCTATGTGGCTCACTGAGACGCTGTCTCATGCGGTTCATGGATATCATGCGATTCTGACAGGGTCCACCATTAAGACACGTGGCAGAGATTCGATGGTCCCCACAACTTAGCAAGGATGATTATGGGATACAGATCAATCAGAGATTTACCAGATCCCAATGACCATATTTAACGTTATCCTCATAATTAATGAGATCAGGTCATATCATTCATGATCAAGCCAATGGGACACGTGGTGAGAGATCCAAGCTTGACACAACCAATCATGAAGATTTAAAGCAATCAGCATTAATCATTCGCAAGATTCAGTTTTATCCCCATTTATAGCCCAGATCCTTCACGATTAAAACGAACGGTCCAGATTTGATTAAGCATCAGGCTGCCGCCACTTTGAGAATGGGTAATCATCTAAATCCTAATGATGCTCCCCACTATTATAAATAGTAGGGTGCCATTCCCTTGCAAGATATACAAGGAGAGATATACGCTATCAGAGAGAAAAATACACAGAGAAAGAAAGAAGCCAGAAGAGCAATACGAGGAGGGCGAGAAAAGCATTTCTTTGTCAACGCCAACCATCTCGTCACAGGAGCCAAGGCTGCATACCGATCGTCCAAGGAGTAAGGCAGGGCTGCCGTCGCCTTTCCGAGCCTCTATCGTCACCCCCCAGAATCTAAAATAAACAATTGTACTTAGACTGCTGTACCTAGGTTTTCGTCCCTAGGCTTTCTTTGTACAAGCGAGTTTATATTGTGAGTCTAAGTTCAGTCCTGCCATAAAACTGTTCTGTACTTTTACAATCAATGGCAAACACGATGGCGACTCTGCTGGGGACTAACTTCTCCACGGCTGAGGAGTTGTGACGCAATCGGATGCAGCCAAACTTGGCTCCACGCAACAAAAGATGGTCGTCCGCTTAGACCAACAGGCGTTTGAAGAGATGCTCTCCGAAGGAAGCGCTGGCCCGGTCCAGAAGTACGCCCGCAGCACGAAGGCTCGCAAAGAGTGGAGGCCAAAATCATTTGCTCCTCCCCAACCCCTCAATGGGATATCCTCTGTTGCTCAAGACGGCGAGAAGGACTCTCATGCGGCCCCACCTCAGACCGTAGACAACTCTGCTGTCCCCAAGTCTGGCAGAAGAAAACACTATGATGCTGGACTTGGAGGGGCAAAGAGGAACTCTATGAGATCCGAGCCGCATTAGGGTATTAGCCGCAGGGAGAAAGCTCATGCGGCTACATCCGCCAGCCGTATGGAGAAAACTCATGCGGCCAAATCTGTCAGCCGCATAGCTTATGCGGCTACAGTTGTCGACCACATGGATGAAACTCATGCGGCTAAGAAAGTCAATCGCTTGCAGAAAACCCATGCGGCCATAATTGCCAACCGCATGCGGCCAGCCTGCACGGTCGTGACTCCTAGCCGTATGAAAACAACTCATCTAACGACAGAAGACAACCGCATGCAGACAGCCTGCATGGTACCCAATTTTAGCCGCATAACGTCTGTTCCACGCTTCTCTCGATCAGTCTTTGACCGTCTCTCATGCGGTCCTGACTCTGATGGTTCTCTGGATGATAAGCCAGACTCTGTGGCGTTCAACTTGGACTCCTCCTATTACGCACCCGCAAGTGCTAAAAGGAGGAAGTCTAGGGCAGCACGGGCTCACCAAGCCCAGGTAGCTGTCCCAACCTCTATCTATCGGGGCGTCCCGTTAATTATCACACGGGCCTCTGATGGAAAGTTGTACAGAACCGCTCGAGTCCAGCCCCCGGCGGCAAAAGGACAAAGTGGTTCCTCTGACCTGCGTGAGGCAATCCTCCAAAAGCACAAGAAAAGATAAGGAGCCTCGGCGTGCAAAGAGTCCTCGCTTGGACATCACTGCACCCAGATCATCGTCAACTGCTGTTGCAACAATGCGACAGCAACGGAAGATCGGCCGTCAGTCTTCCAAAGACTACAGCATCCGAGCTCAGAAGACGAGGCGCCTCCTACAATTCCACTCAGAAAGTCCCCGCCGAGGGGAGAGGGAAGAAGACAAGCATCTCCAGCCCCAAAATATCCACCACTGCAGCTAAGAAACCGTCGTCTAAACGGCTGCCCTCCACCGGAATATTCGAACACACCCGTTCAAAGACAAAATCTGCTGCAATGAGAAATTCATCATCCACATCGTTGGGGGTCATGGGAACTGGGGGTAGCACTCCTCCGAACATCCACAACAATCTGATGTTTCAAGGAGCCGAGCCCAGGGAAACAACTCTCCCATCAGGTACAACAGACGCTGATGTTCCCGAGCATATCCATGACTCTCAATATGAAGCAAGCTCCGAGGCTGGGGATACCGTTCCCTCCGAGTCCGAGCCCGAAGAGAACATTCCCACCTACCCCGATAACTTTTTGGTGCATGGGTACGACTCGGAAGGCACATCCTCCACCGTTCCTTCCATCACTCCTCATGTAAGGACGGTATTCATGACGGACAGCAACCAAGGTGGTTCCAGCGATCGCCAACGCATCGACACTTTGGAAGCTATACTGCAGGCCTTGGTCAAGTCTGTACATGAAATCAAAGTCGCTCTTCCAACTCTGCAAGGAGGAACGCCTGGCCAAACAAGCACGGGTCCCGCGGTCAATGCGGACTCGAACTCCGCAGCACCAAACCCGGGCAATAATCCTTCCGAAATAACAGCCCCTACCGTGACAGATGAGGCCCGAGAAGTAAGAAGAGAGGTCCAGGAGCTTCGAGCCATATTCTATGCCCGAGAAAATGCTCAAGACCTCAGAATGCGGCAACCATACCCCGCCGAATGGAGGGATGTGCCATTCCTACCAAAATATAAGCCGTTCAATATCAACCCATATGATGGCAAGACCGCAGCAAGTCGGTACATCACTTACTTCGAGGTTACCACCGACCATCTACCCCATGATGATGCTATCCTCACGCGACTATTCATTGGGGCATTGGAAGGAGTCGCTTTCGATTGGTATCGCAATCTGCCAGACAACTGCATCCACTCCTTCGCCAGCTTCAAGCGCCTGTTCTTGGAGAGATTCTACGAAGTAGGGCAGGACGTCACCATGTCCACCCTCATGGACGTCGTCCAAGGGGAGAAGGAGTTGACAAGGAACTATATTGAGCGGTTCCGCCAAACCGCCATGAAGCTGCCCTCCGGAAATCCAGATTCCTCTTTGATTAAAATTTGCCAAAAGAGACTGCTCCCAACAATCAGTCTCTGGATGGGCGAAAGTCAATTCAAAGATTGGAAGACATTCATCATCAGCGCCACAAGCGCCGAAGAACGACTAAAGAAGGCTCGCCAACTGGGATTGCACATCTCGGAAGGAGAAAACAAGGGCAAGCATACCAACAACGATAATGGGGGTAGCCCCTCTAACAATCGAGACAGCAAGGGAAAGCAGGCTATGGTGGCCGATACTGCACAAAAACCTGAGCCGAAGCCAGCAGACAAACAATGGCCGCAAATCGATTACTCCTTCGAAGACAGTCACGTCAAGCCCATCTTGGACATGCTCATACAAGGGGATAGAATTCAGCTTCCTCCACCAAGACGAGAACCGCGGCCGACAGAGATGGAGAATCCGAAATACTACCATTATCATCGCTATGTTCATCATGCTACACACGATTGCTACCAGCTGAAATGGTACATCCAGAACCTCATCGATTCGAACGCTCTGGCCATCGATTTCGAAGAGGTAACCGTGGCGGCCAATATGGTGTCCGTGCAACTCGGCAGCTTCCCTCCGACGGAGACTCAAGACGGGGTGATCCCCGTCCCTCTGGCGACAATAGAATTTACCAATCTTCCACCTCCCCGAGATCAGGCTGCCGGTCTAGTACCCCTCACCACAAAACGAGGGGAGGTCATGTGGATCCATCCAGACTTGGTGTCAGAAGTGACTCAGCCCACACTATCTACCACCGACAAAAAGAAAAATGGAAAAGTCAGGACCTGCCACACAATCTCGGTAGACAACGAGGAAGCTACAGCCGTCGTCACGCGGTCCGGAGTGCAATCCCAACCTGTGGTTGACAATCCAGCTGAAAATCATCAACCCACTACAATTGATGCTCCGGGACCGGCTCAGCCTTCGACGACCGACAAGCCTAGGCCGAAGGAGACTCGCTTCGACAAATCCCTCCGAAAAGAAGCAGCCCAAGGGCTAGAGAGGCCCTACAACTTTGACATCTTAGCACAATTGGCTAACACACCGGCCAAGTTGTCACTATACGAACTCCTAAGGCTCTCCAAGGACGTTCGTATTGCATTGAGCGAAGCACTCCAAAATGCCGATGCTTATCTGGCTCAATCCAACCTCACCGGGGAGGACTCACCCATGGATCTCCAAGACAGTTCCTGCACGGGAGCAATGCCCAACATCGTCTTCACTCCGCAGGATATGCTAATCAAAACCAACCTACACGATCGCCCGCTATACTACACGGGATACATCGGCGACGTGAAGGTGGATCGGATGCACATAGATCCTGGCTCTTCCATAAGCATCATCCCGAAGGGTCTGCTACATCATCTCCGCATCCCAATGCATCGTCTGACGCCTACAAGCACCGCCATCAGCGGTTTCAATTCGGGCAGGAGCTACCCTATTGGGAAGATTCGTCTGAAGTGTCAAATTGGCGACCTCCAATCCGAAGTCACCTGCTACGTCATAGATGCAGACACTTCTTACAACATCCTCTTGGGGTGCCCATGGATACACGATTACATGATCGTACCTTCCATGCTACACCAGTGTTTCAAATATATCGACAAACACGGCTTTGTGAAGACGGAATTTGCTGACATCGATCCCTTCAAAGGGGTTGAATCTTACTACTCGGATTCCTGCCTGTACGAAAAGTCGAAAAGGCACCTTGATGAAGGAAATGAACAAGCTGGTACCGAAACGGCCACGGGATCAGAAGGAGCTCTGACAATTCACCTCCAAGCTCGCAAACCAGGTAAGTCCGCACCCCTTATTGCCACTCTGCGGAAGGACGCGATCAGCCTCTCGGCGCAGGAAGAGCAGATGACAATCTGGCTGCCAAGGTCCGGCCAAGTGTCAAGACCCACAACGAGGCCACTGACAATCAGACTGCCGAGAGTCGGTCAACCCCAAACGGAGAAGCTCAATCCCTCCGATAGGCCGCTGACGATACGCCTTCCCAAGAAGGGTCGTCACCTCGATGCAAGGTCTGACACTTCTAGCGAACCAGCCACTCCTCGCTCCACATCAAGTGCCAAACTGGGGGTCGATAGTCTGTCGACAACTACACGCTCTGCTCCACCCATGGGGCCCCTGATAATCAAGTTGCCCGAGTCATCCTCTCAGTCTGCATTTACAGAGGGGGTGGCCGAAGAAGAGTCGAAGCTGGCCAAGTATGAGGCTGCTCACACTGAGACTTGCTCATGTTGCCCATCAACGGCAAGTTCCCGAAGAAGTATTACGTTCGAAACGACATCAAAAAAAAATCCCCGTTGATTGAGTTATGTACCCTATTGTACCGCTGAACTCACATTTCGCCTCCAAATTTCCCAGATCACTAAGTCATGTACCCGCTGGTGCCGCTGAACTTACACTCTCCAACATTCCAGGTTATCGAGTCATGTACCCGCTGGTGCCGCTGAACTCACCTCTCCACATTCTACACATCAAGTCATGTACCTGCTGCTACCTCTAAACTCATTCCCACATTTTCTATACATCGAGTCACGTATCCGCTGGTACCACTGAACTCACCCTCATAATTTTCCAGATTTTCGAGTCACGTACCCGCTGGTACCACTGAACTCACCCTCATAATTTTCTAGATTATTGAGTCACGTATCCGCTGGTACCGCTGAACTCACACTAACCATTCTCCAGATTCTCGAGTCATGCACTCTCTCATGCCACTGAACTCACATTCACATCATTTAACAATATCGAGTCATGTACCTGCTGGTGCCTCTGAACTCACATCCCGGTCACTCTTTCAGATAGTAAGTCATGTATGATCATACCTCTGAACTTTCTTTCTATAAGAGATCCTCCCTCATGATCCACTACCCGCACTCCCAGTGCACAAAAAAGGGTAACGGGTCCACAAACTTCCAAAACGACCATGTCGATGCTACCTCTGAGTCGTTCCACTTCCGCCAAAAACAAACCGCCCCCTCGTATAGAACTTCCACGTTCTCCTACCTCTGAGTCGTTCTATGTACCCCCTCTTCATTGAGCCCACTCCTACCATGTCCTCATTACCTCTGAGTAGGAAGGCTCTGTAGAAGAAACCTTCATACTTGCCATGTCCTCATTACCTCTGAGTAAGTATGTCGGTTCCCTTTCAACCTATTATCTGTACCCATAACCGGAGTACGACAAGGATAATAGGTCCACAAATGTCCTCTGTTGACCACAAATGTCCTCTGTTGACCACAAAAAGTCCTCTGTTGACCACAAATATCCTCCGCGAATCCATACTTGCCATGTCTTCACTACCTCTGAGTAAGTATGATGGTTCTCCCTCGACTTATTATCTGTACCCACGATCTGAGTACGCCCAAAGATAATAGGCCCACAAACGTCTTCCGATGACCCCAAATGTCCTCAGTCGACCACAAATGCTGTACTGGGTCTCCAGTACACGCCCATCCCTTCCCTATCATGCCTGGGAGCCCAGTTGCTCCCTGGCATTCTCTCGAATACCAAAAACTTCTATAGCTATCTTATCGCGAAGTTATTCTAGGTATTCCTCTCCAAAACTTGTTACTCGTACCTAAAACCAAGGTACGCCCAGGGTAACAAGTCCACAAATAATCCCCCAGCAGGTCCGATTCCACAAACACCACAAGTACAAAAAAGAGAAGATGAGTTGAAACATGCTCATTCAAAGTACTACATCATCTGGGATCACATCCCTTGACTAAAAGAAAAAAAAAATAGTGAAAGAAAACAGAAAACTGATCACTGCTCCATGGCATTCTTTCGCCCGATACCAAGAACCTCCATATCCGCCTTACCGCGGAGTTGTTCTAGGTATCCCTATCAAACTTATTATCCGTACCTAAAACAAAGGTATGCCAAGGATAATAGGCCAACAAATGTCCTCTGCTGACCACAAATGCCGTACTAGGTCCCTTAGTACATCCACATCTTTCCTCATCATCAAATGCTTTCGGAGCCCAGCTGTTCCACAGCATTCTTTTACCCAATGCATAGAACTTCCACATTGATAGCACCTCTGAGTTGTTCTATGTATCCTCATTCGAGTTCGCTCCTACCATGTCCATATCACCTCTGAGTAGGAAAGCTCTACCATCAACCTTATATTTACCACGTCTATACCACCTCTGAGTAAATATGATGGTTCCCTCTCTCAACTTATTATCCGTACCTAAAACCAAGGTACGCCAAGGATGATAAGTCCACATAAAAATCCCCAGCGGAAGTACCCAAACCTATCCCGTCCATGCTACCTCTGATTGGATTGCCACACCCAAACAACTCTACTTTCCATGCTTCTTATTCAAAGTGTTCCAAATTTGCAATTTGGAAACTTTGAAGGGGGTCCTGTAGAAGCATAGAAAATATTACTTTTAGTCCCACATCGGAAAGGAGAAGAAGAAAGGGCTCACTCCATTCTATAAATAGAGCCCCCTTTCCTCCTTTGAAAAGGGCACCAACTTCTCTTCCCTCCTTCCAAACTTGGACTCTTCCTATTACGCACCTTCGGGTGCTAAGTAGAAGAAGTCTAGGGCAGCGCGGGCTCATCGGGCTCAGTCAGCTGTCCCAACCTCTGACCATCAAGAGCGTTCCGCTAAGCGGGCCTCTGATGGAAAGTTGTATAGAGCCGTCCGTGTCCAGCCCCCGGCGGCAAACGGACAGAGTGGTTCTCAAGAGTCTTCCAACAAAGATCGAGGGCAAGTGTTTCTATTGGCCCCCACATCAGGGAGCAAACATGATACCTACGCACTCGTGTGTTCGGGATACCCGGGCCCACAAAGCGAGTGCACGGGCTGATCGAGCCATTCCTCATGCGAGTCATGATACGTCCATCATGCGGCTCGGTCATGAGAAATTCCTCATACGGCTCGGTCATGAGACGTCCTTCATGCGGCTCGGTCATGAGATATTCCTCATGCGGCTCGGTCATGAGACGTCCTTCATGCGGCTCGGTCATGAGACATTCCTCATGCGGCTCGGTCATGGGACGTCCTTCATGCGGCTCGGTCATGAGACATTCTTCATACGGCACAGAACCCAGGAAGCTTCATGCGGCTCAAAATCAGATGAGCTTCATACGGCTCAAGAGTATCATGCGGCTCAAAAGTCACCAACATGGACATGCGGCTCAAACACATAGGCAACTCGAGTAAACTTCATGCGGCCCACAGAGAGAGGCCACGTGGCCTTCAAAGCAGTTGTGCCCAACATACTAGACGCATTTAATGCTCTGACGGCTGACAAACCTGACAGATGATAACCCTGACATGAAGTGTCATAATGGTCCTGTCATAATGACAGACTATTTGGGAATAGGAGAAAATCTCTGACACGATCCGAGATTGACATGTGGCTATTCCCATGCAGCTCCATTGAAGAACAGCTTCATGCGGCTGGCGAGAATCATCTTCCTGCAGCTCACCAAGAAGCCATCCTATGCGGCTCGCAAGTATTACACCTATACGGCACACCGAGAAACTACCCTATACAGCTCGCAAGTACTATACCTATACGGCTCACTGAGACGCTGTCTCATGCGATTCATGGATATCATGCGGTTCTGACAGGGTCCACCATTAAGACACGTGGCAGAGATTCGATGGTCCCCACAACTTAGCAAGGATGATTATGGGATGCAGATCAATCAGAGATTTACCAGATCCCAATGACCATATTTAATGTTATCCTCATAATTAATAAGATCAGGTCATATCATTCATGATCAAGCCAATGGGACACGTGGTGAGAGATCCAAGCTTGACACAACCAATCATGAAGATTTAAAGCAATCAGCATTAATCATTCGCAAGATTCAGTTCTATCCCCATTTATGGCCCAGATCCTTCACGATTAAAACGAATGGTCCAGATTGATTAAGCATCAGGCTGCCGCCACTTTGAGAATGGGTAATCATCCAAACCCTAATGATGCTCCCCACTATTATAAATAGCAGGATGCCATTCCCTTGCAAGATATACAAGGAGAGATATACGCTATCAGAGAGAAAAATACACAGAGAAAGAAAGAAGCCAGAAGAGCAATACGAGGAGGGCGAGAAGAGCATTTCTTCGTCAATGCCAACCATCTCGTCACAGGAGCCAAGGCTTCATACCGATCGTCCAAGGAGTAAGGCAGGGCTGCCGTCGCCTTCCCGAGCCTCTATCGTCACCCCCCAAAATCTAAAATAAACAATTGTACTTAGACTGCTGTACCTTGGTTTTCGTCCCTAGGCTTTCTTTGTACAAGCGAGTTTGTATTGTGAGTCTAAGTTTAGTCCTCCCATAAAATTGTTCTGTACTTTTACAATCAATGGCAAACAGCGTGTCTGACTCAATAAACATAGTGTACATGGTATAATATTAAAGGTAAAAGGCAACATGTTCATTCTTAGCATTTCATATATCATCATCATAGGCATTAATTCATCTCAATTCGATGTTCAAGGGACAAGCACAATCTCAATGTTGCCAACAGTGTAATCAATTCATTCAATGTTCGATGTTCAATCTCTAGCTTCTTAGTGGTATTGACTTGTGGCATTAGCAACTTGATATCGATCAACGGATGTTGCAAGACAATTATTTAGTTGGCATAAAAGAATAGCGAGAGGGACAATACTACCACAAAGATCCACACTCACCAAATTAAAGAATCGTAGAGAGAGAGAGGAAGACTTGCGCGCTTAGCCTTCCGTCATGCGTCAGTCTGTAATGGTACCAAAAGCTTGGTTAATACTCCGTCTCGTTATGTTCTCTTCTATCAGAATTCTCAAGAATGAATGTTATGCAAATCGATGAAAATGGGCAATAATCAAATTATCAAAAATCATTCAGAAAAGCATCCATCAAAACCAAGCAACAAAACCAGCAACAAAATATCCAGAGAAAACTCTTGGATGCATTTCAAGAGAAACCAATCTATTAGTTGGAAAGGTTCTTATGCACTTGTACGTGATCGATTCGGTGCCGAAGGTAAGTTTCCCCAATACTCGGTTCCGAATGAGTTAGCCAAGCCACAAGCCTTACAAAATGAACCGCTAGGAGCGGGACACTACATAATATACCACTGAGAAAAAAGTTTCGTCCTCGAAACTTAAAGCAAAAGTCATACCTCAAAATTGTCAAACAACGAGGGGTATTTTACCCGTATCTCCTCTTCTAGTTCCCACGTCGACTCCTCGATAGCATGGTTCCGCCATAGCATATTGACCAAGGATACTGTCCGATTCCGTAAAACTTTCTCTTTCCTGTCCAAAATCTGGACAGGCTCTTCAGTGTAGGATAAGTCAGCGCTCAGCTGCAGCTGATCGAAGTTCACTACGTGACTTGGATCATGTACGTACTTCCGTAGTTGGGACACATGGAAGACATCATGCACATCAGCCAGAGCCGAAGGTAGTGCAAGTCGATAAGCTACTGAGTCTACCTTCTCCAAAATCTCGAAGGGTCCAACGAATCTCGGGCTTAGCTTTTCTTTCATCCCAAACTGCATCATACCTCACATGGGTGTGACCTTCAAGAAGACATGATCACCCTTCATGCATTCCAAAGGTCGTCGATGTACGTCCGTATAACTCTTTTGTCGACTTTGAGAAACTCTAAGCCTTTCTCGAATTAAGCGAACCCTCTCGACGGCCTGTTCCACAAGTTCTGGTCCGAGCACTTGTCGTTCGTCGACTTCATCCCAACATATCGATGATCGACATTTTCGTCCATACAAGGCTTCGTATGGGGCCATCTGGATACTTACCTGATAACTATTGTTATAGGCAAATTCTGCCAATATGAGATGTGCGTCCCAATTTGTCTTCGAATCGAGCACGCACAACATATCATTAAGAATCTGATTTGCTCTCTCTGTCTGACCATCAGTCTGCGGATGGTATGCCATACCGAAATTCAACTTTGTGTCCAATGCTGAGTGCATACTTATCCAAAATTGCGACAAGAATCTTCTATCTTTATCCGACACTATAGAATCTGGCACCCCATGTAATCGGACAATTTTATTTATGTAGATCTAAGCCAACCGTTCTACGCCCCACGTAACTTTTACTGGAATGAAATGAGCTGACTTGGTCAATCTATCCACGATAACCAAAATCGCATCATTCCCTTTCTGGGTTCTTCGCAAGCCGACTATAAAGTCCATACAAATATTATCCCACTTCCAGAGTGGAATAGCCAAATTTTGTAGTTCTCCGCCTGGCTGTTGGTGTTCGGCCTTCACACGCTGACAAGCTAAGCATTGTGACACGAATAGCGCCACATCCTTCTTCATGCCATGCCACCAAAATATTGTGCGCAGATTCTTGTACATTTTCGTGCTTCTCGGATGCAAGAAATACTTCGCAAAGTGAGCCTCGGTCGGTATTTTCTTCCTGATATCCTCATCCTTAGGGACACACAATCTTTTCTTGACACGAATAGTGTTATCTTCAACTGTAAAGTCCGACGCCTTTCCTGCTAGAATCAACTCGCGTATCTTTTGCAAAAATGGGTCATCCTTCTGAGCAATCTTAATCCTTCCCTGGAGATGTAATGCCCCAGTCCCAAAACACGTAGGACTAGGAACGTAGATATGCCAGCTGTATACATATGAAGTACACTCCAATATATGGAAGCCTCGTACAAATACATAAGCTATAAAATACAGTAGAACCATAACTAATCTCATCCACACAAAATAAATAAATGAAGGATATCATATAATGAGAATGATTATTGATACAATATGTTGGGCGAAGACAAATCCACTACCAATAAAATAAGGAAAAATACATGGAAAATGAAATAATTGGCGAGCGAAGCGAAGATGATCCAAGCGCAATCATCCTCGAAGAAATAGAGATGGTCATGGCTAGAGCTAGAGCACCTGCGAAAGACAATAGCACGTACCTGGCGAGATAACCAGGTCCTCAGAGGGACGTAACAAGACACATAATATCATGCAATATAAACTGAATAAATATTGCTCAAATAAATAAGTCAATTGAATTATAACATGGTCCAATACGCACCTATTGAACGATCTTACCATCCCCCAACCAAACAAGGACAGGAGAAGGTAAACTAATTCACGGTGACGTATCTTTCCATGCCATGAATCCAATATGGTATCCGGACCCCAACAAGGTTCAATACCTTCTCATCGAAGTAGTAAGTCACACCTACAACCAAATAAGGACAATATGTGATGAACTAATCCGCGACAAGTTATTGTTCCAAGCTACGGTCAGATATAAGTACCCAAACCAAAAGTACTTGTACCTAACGGATAAAGGTGTCTAACCGCTCTATGTGAATGTAGTTAAGAACAACCCTTCCTACGCATGGGCCCTGGCTAAATAGGATCGACATAGTCCCCCGTTGGGGCACTAGAGGCCCAATCAATAAGAGCATGACGTTCCGCAGAATCGTCAGTGGCCGTCAGTAATCATGGGTCACCAACCCCGTACTCCAACGGAGAATCCGGGTCACAAGGAAAAGTGCATCGAAGCCCATACGCTAAGGAATTGTCCTCCCCGCCCAATGCCTACTGTGTTGTATCTACAACACAAACCACTATAATCGCTAAGTCAAACTATCATGCAATATCTATTAGCGGTTATTCCTATCGCACGGCTTGTACGTACTGGTGGCCAGCCAATCACACACTTCCGTGTCCTACATGTGACACACAACTTCGTGTTACAACGTGTCAAGGCTAATGAATGCAACACACAAGGTGGTCCCTTAATTCTAGGTTTAATGTGAGAAAAATAATACATAGCAGAAAATATAAATGAACAGTAAGTTCTAACCGGTTACGCCATGTATCACAGTTTTATTTTGCATAAAGAAAATAAATAATGCATGAAATATGAGCTAAAATAATTAAACAGCAAATGACAAGGTGTCCTGCCTGGTAGGACGCCTGGTGTACTGCAATGATCAATGTGGCACGAACTGCGACTTCGGTGCAACAACTATGCAAGGGGACCTCTGTTGGCGGTATGGATGGTTCTATCGAGTCTAGGACGGTCAATTTAGTTAGGGTCAATAGGTGGAAGGAAAGAATTGGCAATGGATAGGAGGATTGGGATTAGTCTTGGACATGAGATTGATCGATAGAATTTAAATAAATAATATATATGATTTTAAGAAAATTTATAATAAATGAGAACTTATATTTTTGTAAGTAAAAAAATAGTGTTTAGATAAATACTACTAATATAAAAGAAACTGTGTTCATAGGAAAACTCTTAAGTTTGTAGAAATATAATTTAGGTAGAAACTATATTTTATTAGTAAAAACAGTTTTAGATAAATATGAAAAATCCCGAAAATCATTTTTTTTATCAAAACTATACTATACTTAGATATAAAATATTACAGTCATAAAATAATAAAAATAGCCTTTTAGTAATCATAAAAATATCTAATATATACTTACAAGCATGTATATTATATTTAAAACAATAACAATAATAAAACAACAAGATATAAAGCTACTTACTAAAACATAATAATTTAATATGATAAAAATATTTGGTGGTAAAATATTAATAATAATAATAATAATAATCAAACCAAACAAAACCTATAAAAAGATCTACACAGCAGTACTGCTGTTGTCTTCCCAAAATATAATTCTAATGATAATAATAATAATAATAATAATAATAATAATAATAATTGTTGTTAGTAAAATAGCAGATACTAGAAAGAAAATAATAACAAAACACAAAACAAAATTAAAAAACAAATAAAATAACTTAGACAGGAAAAAAATGAAAATAAAAAAAAGCAGCTGTTCTCTCTTTCGAGAGAACAGAAATGTTACCTTTTTTAAAAAAATGAAAAAAAACCAAGAAGAGAGAGAAAGAGAATTGGAAAGGGTTTTTAGAAAACGAGTAGGAGAGAGAGTGGTGGAGCGGGATCGGAGTGGGTTTCTGGCGCTGGGTCGGGCGGTGTTCACCGTGGGGGTAGGCGGAGGATTCGGCGGTCACGGGCGGAGGAAGAGGAAGGGCGGAGCTGCGTGCGGGTGCGGGCACAGTGACGGAGGGCGGAGCGACGCGGCGGGGCTGGCGCGCGCGACGCTGGCTCGTGGTGGGGCCGCGGACGGGCTGGCGGCACGGCGGAGGCTTGCCAAGGGCGGCCGAAATGAGGGCTGGTGAAGGTGAGATTTAGGGTGGCTGTGTTTGTTTTTATTTTATCTTTTTCTTTTGTCGGAGGTCGGTGGTTCTGTTTCGTGGCGGCGACCAGGGGCGGTCGTCCGGCTAGGGTGGTCTTTGGTGGTGTCGGCCAAACCAGTCGTGGTGGCTGGGACGATAGGTCGTGCTGACGGTATTGGTTCTGGTTGTGATGGTGGGTTCATCTGTCGTGTTGGGTCGAAGATTTGGGTGTGCGGTTGGTCGGAGTCAGCTGCAGCCACGGGGTCGGGGCGATCCGGGGATAGTGGTGGTGGTGTTGTGGTTATTCTAGTGGTGTGTTAATGTGTCTAGATTATTGGTCACAATAGGGATGGTTCAGGTGGTGACGGCAGGGCGGTCAAGGCGGTGACGAGGCTGATGAAGGTGGTAATGGGGTTGCTAGATTGGGGCTGGGGTAGGGAAGGCTGGGGAGGAGTCGGCCAATTAGGGTTAGGGTTAGATTTAGGATTAGGATTAGGGTTAGGGATTTTAGATGTTGTGTCTTGCGCGACATCGAATTTGGAAGACGTGTCCGGGGCTGTCGGACATAGAAAAGAAGAAATTGTAAATGTAAAAAGAGAGAAAAATAGTGGAAGGGGGTCGGGACGTAGACACGATGCACAATTTGGGTTGTGGAAATTTGTGGATGCGAGAAATTTATGGAGGAGTACCTACCTATTTATAGGACGTGGAAATTCTCATTTGGATAGGATTAGGATTTATTTAAAACCCAAAGTAGATAATTTGCTACTAATTTAAAATCAATCAAATCCAAATCCAAATCCAATTCAAATCAAATTTAAATTCACCTTTTATTTTAAAATCAAATAAGATAACTCATCTTTCAAACATAGACATTAATTTAATTATTTAAATAGATCCATAAAATCAAATCAGAATTTAAATTTCCACAATAATTTAAAAATATGTTTTCCAAAAATACTATAATAATTAATTTCAAAAATACATTATTATTTACAATAATAACTTAATAAAGCTTTATGAAATATATATGTATACGAGAATAATATTATTTATTATTAATAACTGTTTTCACGAAGAATTTTTATAAATAATAAATAAAATAATAATTTGGAAACTTGGGTACGATAACAAAATAATTATTATGTATATTATTGTGAAACTATAAAAAGATAGAAAATATTTTTCTAAAATATTTTTCTAAAATATGTAGCACATATTCGCACTCGTCGAGCAAATTCAAAAAATGAACTTTCGCGTACGACGTACAATACGACTATGTGACGTACAATACGAAATTTTAAACCAGTACCAAATTTAATAAAATAAAAATAGTAGAAATTTAGGGGTTTTACAGGAGACTCGGCTCAAGTTGTAACTGAGCCAACTGCACATTCTGCGGACAGATCCTGAATTCGATGCCCATCTCTTCAAGATCTCGTAGTACCTCTTTTGCTACTGTTAGTGACCCAACAAATTTTTGACTCAAGGCATCAGCTACCACGTTTCCTTTACCCGACGTATAGAAAATTCTTAAGTCATAGTCCTTGATCAATTCTAACCAATGCCGCTGCCTCAAATTTAATTCCTTCTGCGTGAATATGTACTTAGGCTTTTGTGATCCGTAAAGATCTCACAGGACACACCATAGAGATAGTGTTGCCACAATTTCAATGCGAACACAATCGTCTCCAGTTCTAAGTCATGAGTTGGGTAATTCTTCTCATGTTGTTTGAGTTGTCTCGACGCATATGATATTGTCATCCCATGTTGCATGAGAACGCATCCCAAACCAAGTCCCGATGCGTCACTGTAGATCTAAAATCCCTCAGAGCCTTCCGAAAGTGCTAAAATTGGAGCCGTGACGAGCCGTTGTTTGAGTTCTTGAAAACTACTCTCACAGTTGTCGGTCCACTTAAATACGACTCCCTTCTGAGTGATGCGAGTCAAAGGCAAAGCGATTCTTGAAAAGTCTTTCACAAACCTAAGATAGTACCCGGCTAAACCAAGGAAACTTCGTATCTCACTAGCTGATGCAGGCTACTTCCAGTCTACAACTGCCTCAATCTTCTTTGGGTCAACGGCAACACCTTCTGCAGAAACAACATGTCCTAGGAACGACACACTGTTCATCCAAAATTTGCACTTGCTTAGCTTTGCATACAGCTGATTGTCCCGTAGCGTCTGAAGTACTTCTCTCAAGTGTCCGACATGAGTCTCCATGTCCTTTGAGTAAATCAAGATGTCATCGATGAACACAACAACAAACTTGTTTAAGAACGGTCGAAACACTCTATTCATTAGATCTATAAAGGCTGCGGAAGCATTAGTCAAACCGAATGGCATGACTAAAAACTCATAGTGTGCGTATCTCGTATGAAATGCGGATTTAGGGACATCCTCGGGTCTGATCTTCAACTGATGGTATCCTGAACGAAGATCAATTTTAGAAAACACGGTCGGCCCTTGTAGCTGATCGAACAGATCATCTATTCTTGGCAAGGGATACTTGTTACAGATGGTTGCCTTATTCAGTTCTCTGTAATCGATGCCTTATTCAGTTCTCTGTAATCGATGCACAGTCGCATCGTCCCATCCTTCTTCTTTACAAACAGCACTGGAGCTCCCCATGGAAATACACTTGACTGAATATATACCCGATCTAGCAATTCTTGTAGCTGTACCTTTAGTTCCTTTAACTCTACCGGAGCCATCCTGTACGGTACCTTTGATATCGGGTGAGTGTCCGGGAATGTATCAATTATGAATTTGATTTCTCTATCTGGCGGATTCCAAGTATCTCATCCAAAAACACATCGGGGAACTCTGCCATAATTTCGGTCTGATTTGAGCCTACACTCTTTATTCGAGTGTCTTGAACAGAAGCAAGAAATCCTTCACACCCTGAGTACATCATGTGCCTTGCTGTAACTACCGATATTACCATGGGTCCTTGGAACGCCGAACCGCACGAGTAAGAGAACTCCGTTTCTCCGGGTAGGCGTAACACAACTCTCTTATCCGCACAGTCGATTGTTGCATGACAGGCGCTGAGCCAGTCCATTCCCAAGATGATATCGTACTCTTTGATGTCAAGTACAATTGCGTCCAAAGATAAAGTCTTGCCTCCAATTTTAATGTAGCTGTCCCTGCAAATCAAAGTTGCAGGCATATCTACTCCCGAAGGAGTGCTAACACACAAAGCTGTCTTTAATAGAGTCATACAAAATCTATTTTCTATTGCAAAATCCGACGAAATAAAGTAATGAGTAGCACCAGAATCAAAAAGTACTCTTGCAGGTGTGCCTTTGTACAGCAACGTACCTGTTATTATATTCTCTGTGGTCTGGGCCTCTGCCTGAGTCAAGGCATAAACTCTTGCTTGTGCACCTTATTGCTGATTCGGTATATTCCCAGTTGGTGCTGGTAAGGCTGGTGGCGCTTGGCCACGATTCTGATTGTTATATTGGCCCCAGTTCTGATTGTTGTTATGCCCAAGATACTGATTATTGTTATATCCACGAGAAGGATACTGATTTTCTCCCCTACCTCTGTATTCCTATGTTTTGTGATTTACATCCCCACATTTGAAACACCCAATACGGCAATCTTCAGCCCGGTGTCCCACTCGATGACATTTGTTACAACGAGGCAACTGTTGTTGATGTCCTCTATTGTCACCTATATTATGACGCTTAGGTGCGTTATTTCTTCCCGCAGACCAAGGTTGTTTCTGATTATTGTTTCCTTGGTTGCTCTGTGTTGTCCCACGACTAGCTAGTGGATGGAATGTCTCCATCTCGAGAGCAGTTTTATACGCCTCCCTGTATGACGTACACTTCTGACTTATCACATTGTGCTGCAGGCCCTCATTCGGTACCATGTACCCAGCGAATGCAACTCTCTTCAAAAATTATGTCTCGTAGTCGTCCATTGACATACTGCCCTGTCAGAGTTCTACGAACTCATTCTCTTTCTGTTGACGGACAGCTGGTGGAATGAATTGCACATTGAAAGCCTGCTTGAAGGTCTCCCAAGATATCGTCAGATCCTGACTATTTTCGTAAAATGCCTGTCTCTGCAAAATCCACCATTCCTGGGCCTTGAGACAAAGTTGTACAGTGGTACACTCCACTCTCTTACTATCCTGTATCTCCAATATTCGAAAGTAGCCCTCTAGTGTGTTTAAGAAGCCCATCACCTCATCTGGCTCCGCTCTTCTGTTAAACTCAGGCGGGTCGCAATTCTTGAAGTCGGAGAACTTGAAGCTCATTCTCTTCCGTGTCGGCATTTCAGGTTTCTCTGCCGGCACTTCTACGGTCTCTGTTGCTGTGGCCTTTACAGAAACATTGGAATCGACCGTCAGCTTGGTGACAATCTGAGACAGATTATCCACTTGCTTTTGTTGAGCATCTAGCTGCTCTTGAAACTGATACTGAAGCTGCTCTTGAAGCGCACGATGTTGAGCTTCGCTCTGCTTCCTCTGAGCCTCCAATTGTTTAATCAGTTTCTCCATTGGGTCAGACGATGAATTCATCTTTGCGCTATCACCTTTAGCCATTCGACAACAAAGAAATAATTCTATTAGCACTCATAAAATATTTATGGGCATATTGTATGGAACATTATTTCATGCCAGCGCTATCGACACCATCAATCAAAAATTTTTGCATCAAGACTTCCTTTTTGAAAACATTTTTGAAATCCGAGGAATTGAAATCATGCTCCGATACCAACTTATCACGCCCCGATTCAAGGAATCTTTTATCCTTGCTTTGATTCGCACCAAATTGTTCATCCTCGCTAAGGCGTGATGCCGTATAAGTCTGGTGTTGCACTTGTACAAGGCAAGAACGTGCACTGTTATGTTATTTAGAAATATTTGAAACCCAGCCACCTTTTAGAAACATTGAGGACACAATATATGAAGAAGAAATACTCATTTTATTGATAATTATAGTTAGAATACAACTTTTCTCGATAATATTTGAAATGCCTTTTCGGCTACATTGATTCATGAAAAGAAGTACAACTGATAGGCTGCCATGAAAAAAATTTCCGTTCCATACATTATGTCCCTTTAGTACTTTGAAATATAAGCAGCCATCTTTGAAAACTCTACAATACCTTGTGCGTCTTTAGGGAAAACAACTTGAATGTAGTAGCAATTCAGAAAGCCTTAGTTCGGACGTGCGCCTGAGCCTTCTCCAGTAACTGTGGAGGAGGGGCCAACACATTATAACAATGCGCTGGTGATCCCCGTTGGCCCACTCTACAAACCAACATTTTATTAATGACAAGCATTTTAAATCATGAACTTATTAGGAACATGCAACATTCAGAGTAAATCACAATTCAAATAACAAGGTATTTAATGAAACCACGTTTACTTTACCATCGGTCGAATCCAGCTTTCCTGCATAAGATACAGGATAATAATAATATATTTACCGCCCCTACATAAATGATCATTAGCATGCATCCTGACTACATAGCCACTGGTGTTGTTAAACCATATTGACTTGCCATATAGGACTTCAACGGTATGCGACGCACCATTCCTTCGGATTGCAAGTCCGAATGAATGTCCCGATACCAATCGTGCCACCAAAGCATGCTGTATTTCCTCCTAGGCCGAATCGGTCCCGGCCCCCCGGTACCATTCGAGGAAACAATACCTTGTATACAAGTTGTCCATGACTATACGAATGCGTGTCTGACTCAATAAGCATAGTGTGCATGGTATAATATTAAAGGTGAAAGGCAACATATTCTTTCTTAGCATTTCATATCTCATCATCATAGGCATCAATTCATCTCAATTTAATGTTCAAGGGACAAGCACAATCTCAATGTTCTTAATAGTGTAATCAAATCATTCAATGTTCGATATTCAATCTCTAGCTTCTTAGTGGTATTGCCTTGTGGCATTAGCAACTTGATATTGATCAATGGATGTTGCAAGACAATTATTTAGTTGGCATAAAGGAATAGCGAGAGGGACAATGCCACCACAAAGATCTACACTCACCAAATTAGAGAATCGCAGAGAGAGAGGAACACTTGCGCGCTTAGTCTTCCGTCACGCGTCAGTCTGCAGTAGCACCAAAAGCTTGGTTAATACTCCGTCTCGTTATGTTCTCTTCTCTCAGAATTTTCAAGAATGAATGTTATACAAATCGATGAAAACGGACAAGAATTAAATCATCAAAAATCATTCAGAAAAGCATCCATCAAAACCAAGCAACAAAACCAGTAGCAAAACATCCAGAGAAAACTCTTGGACGCATTTCAAGAGAAACCAATCCATTAGTTGGAAAGGTTCTTATGCACTTGTCCGTTATCGATTCGGTGCCGAAGGTAAGTTTCCCCAATACTCGGTTCCGACCGAGTTAGCCAAGCCACAAGCCTTACATAGTGAACCGCTAGGAGCGGGGCACTACAATTGAGTCCTCATTTGAAAGTTTAGATAGGTTTTATGCCACTCTTGGAAGAAATATGAGGGAAACACACCAAGTATTTGTAGGAATGTCCCACAAGCTAAAATAGATTTGTGAGTAGTGTTTGAGACTAGTTTTGTGTCCACAATGGGATACCGATAGGTTGTGTCTTGTTGTACTAGGATGCGGAAAAAATTTGTAGATTTTAAGACCCAAGACATATGTGCACTCACCCCACTTCTCATAACCCTTTTGATATTTAGCCTAGTGGCTCACAATTTGTGTGTCCCTATGCATACACCTGTTTTCATATGTGCATGGGTATTAGGGTCATTTATATATATATATATATATATATATATATATATATATATATATATATATATGCCTATGATCCTCTTTATGTAAATACATGCTTATAGATATGTATCTTATATAATGTGTATAGGTATATAGCTATATTTATGGTATCCTATATATATGACAATACAATAGACTAGTGAATGTGTATGTAACTTACCAATATTGTATAGATAAGTATGTATGGGTTTGCAGGGAGTTTAAAAATGAGATAAGCAGTAAAAGGAATGGGGTTTTGGGTGTCTGTAGTGAGTGTACAGTGGAGAGATCAATCTCTTGAACAATGCAAGGCATGTGCCACTGCACAATGCCAATGCAAGGTTGATTAATTCAGTAAAGTGGGGTTTGGGGAAATGCAACAAGGCAATTAGAGTAGCAATAGTAGCATGGAGTTTAGAAAGGAGATAAGCAGTAAGAGGAATGGGGTTTTGGATGGTCTGTAGTGAGTGTACAGTGGAGCGATCAATCTCTCGACCAATGCAAGGCCTGTGCCCCTGCACAATGCCAATGCAAGGTTGACTGATTCAGTATAGTGGGGTTTGGAGGAAATGTAACAAGGAAATTAGAGTAGTGTCACGACCCGCACCCGCTTTTCCGGATACGAGACGTGTCCAAGCTAGCCTACGCCGCAGAGTCGGTGGTAGAACGCTATCGAGCCCGCAAGAAATAAATGCTCAGAATATAACATTTGTTGCTCAATCACATTTCTAAATCTGTTACAACAGTTACAACATTTATATTTAAAAAAATACAAGGTTCTCACAATTAATGAAAATGATACACTGCTATCTATTTCTAAGTTTCTGTCTGCATGTACACCCGTACCTCCCAAACTAAGTGAAGCCATAGCTAAACCTGAAAAATATTGGTTTCCAGTCAGGAACGGAACAAGTACAGAAACCGACGGCAATGCAAAACATAATAGAATTAATAAGACATGAAAATAGCATATGAGATATAAAAACTGGAAAGTATTGATGACATGGCACGGTAGAGAAGAAAAGAAAAAATAAAAGATATCTACCTAGGTGGTGTGAAATATCCGTTTCGACATCTGAATGGCTAGGGGGTAAATCCGGCACCCTGCACGTGTCGTGTGCAGCTGCTATTATTCAAGAATAGACTCATGGGATAGTTCTGGGTAGTCCACATGTCTACTAAGATATTTCTCCTTCCGACTACTCCATGTGACGAGCGTGTCAACAAGCAGCAAGATATATGTATAGACATGAAATGAAAAGACTACTATGAATCGAAAGCAATCAGAAAGTGCACTTGCCTGAGGTCCTTAGCTGGAGAAATCGAAAGTACAACCACATCAGATGAGTCACTAAAGTCAACACATGCAAAAAGTCTCCAGATGCTGAAATAAACATTACCAACGTTCTCAGAATAGTCAAATTATCTAGGACTGCCTGCCTTTAAGTCCAATTCTGGACACAGGAGCAAAACGGTAATTTTGGGCAAAAACGATGTCCGTCGATGGACCCGCTTTGCACCGAAAAATGTGCCAGAGTCAACGGTCTCTAAAACTATATGTCAACAGGTCCGATTTTCTGATATGAACCCAACCGTTTGTCCAGAGTTGGATTCCGGTGGGCCGTGCACAAAATCGCCCGTTGAGTCGGACCGTGGGGCCCACAAAACGGCGTTCCGATTCAACTGTCTCAGAATTGGACCAAACTTGGCATACAGGACCAGAAAAATGAAACGGTCTTGTTGGCGCAAGTTTCTTCTCGATCTGACGAGCGTGCACAAAGTAATTAAAGAATTTGCACAGAGATCGATACGGTAAAGTTTGACGGATACGCATCAAATTCGTCGCGCACACGCGACCAATTTGAATTCCGTCAAAGCCCACACGACCATGAAGTCGTTTCGCACCATTCGAAGCTTTCGGTTCGCGACCACGTCGCCCGGAATGGCGGGACGTACGTCGTATCGAAGATTTTTATTGTTTTTAAAATAGATTTTCGGTCAACTTCGGGATCCGATTTCTCGGTACATAGCTGATGAAATCGACTTCTGCGAATTGGGTTATGGAACCCTACATGTTGTCTAAAACTATATTCAAATAGAATTTCTAATATGGCATTAGATCGATCGGAATCGATCTTCAAACATAGGTGATTGGACTATATTAGCCCTGTTTTGCGATCAGAATTTTGATCGACATCGTGTCGATTTCTCTTCGAATCTGGATCGATTCGTTACGAACTACTTTGAAGGTTTCCTAGATGGTTATATGGGATGTCCATACAATTTTACAAAATCGAAGACCGTCGAGTATGCATGAAGAAATTAAATAACGAATTCGATACCTCGGTGTACCGCTGCTGTTGACTCCGTTCGGCCGCGCGCTTTTTCGACGAACTTTGCCGCACAGTACGGCAGCAATGGTGGCGAATGGCCGCCTGGAGGTCGAGGTGGGGTGGCAGCGAGTTGATGGTTGGCGCGGCTAGGGTTTGTTGCCGCTGCTTCTTCCTTTTTCTCTCGATTTCTATTCGTATATATGTGCTGTTATAAGCAGCTGGGTCGGGTTCTACATGTGGGGATAGGAAGAAGCTCGGGTGGGTTAGGCCAAGCCAGGCTGGGCTTTGGTGCACATGAGTTTAGCTGTTCTTTGCTATTATATATAATTATATATATACATCTCTATATACACACACACATACACTAGTATTATGTTATTCAAGGTGGAATCACACAAATGTGCTTGTCAAGAAACATAGCGACAATCAACAATGAGACAGAAACATTGAAACAAAAATTGGAAAGGTTGATTCAGGTCTACTATCAGGTTGAGAAATTTCGTAAACATGGATTCTAATGTACTTCTCAAGTAAAACCAGACGAAGGTCTGCTATCATTATTTTCAACCTCCACAAATGTTGCTTTAACTATGGTTCTACCACAAATTTGAATCAGAACTCATTCATTTCTTGGCACATGTCCAAACCATCTCAAGAAACTATTTCGTATTTTCCTGAACGGACATCACCACCAATCCCCAGTACACACACACATACACTATATATATATTTATATATACACTATATATATATATTTATATATATATATATATATATATATATATATACATACACATATATGCTTATATATATTTGTATATATTCACATATATAATGTATATTCATATATACGTACACACACACACACACACACACACACACACACACACACACATATATATATATATATATATATATATATATATATATATATATATATATATTAATAGAACACTAGACTTTTATTGATGATTTAGAGAGTACCAACTCAGGTTACAAAAATGATAAGGATTTCTAAGAATCTGAAAACAAAAACAAAAGTTACAACTTCTTCTTCTCATGCGAGCATGCGATTGTTGCTTCCCCAATTTATCTCTGGATCTCCTAGCATATTTGTCTCCCATTGTACTTGTACTGTTCGTATCTCCATTTGTTACGGTTTTTCCATAACACCCAACAAATTGCCCCGACCATGATCTGTTTGTAATGAAGGTTATTTTTACGCCACCATAGGGAAAGACACTATTCAAAACTAGTAGCCCGACCCCGAATGTGAAGAAGATTTTGAAAAGTATGCCAAGCCTGACTAGCCAACTCCCCATCATAAAAAGTATGGTTGATAGATTCTGACATAGGGCTCGAGCAATAGTGACAAGTGGAAGCAAGATGAAAACCCAGCCTTTGGACATTGTCATCAGTTGGAAGACGATTATGAAGGATACGCCATAAGATATATATATATATATATATATATATATATATATATATA
This sequence comes from Iris pallida, assembly GCA_029216955.1. Taxonomy (NCBI): domain Eukaryota; kingdom Viridiplantae; phylum Streptophyta; class Magnoliopsida; order Asparagales; family Iridaceae; genus Iris; species Iris pallida. The sequence continues at coordinate 1,867,836 of JANAVB010040620.1, forward strand.
TATATATATATATATTTAAAACAAAGCTTTATTGAATTAAAGGAGCAAAAGTCAAAGATACATAAATTACGGGCTTATATATATATATATATATATATATATATATATATATATATATATATAAAGCTTTGTTTTTTAAAAAGCTTTGTTTTTTTATATATATAAAGGTTTGTTTTTATATATATATAAAGCTTTATATATATATATATATATATAAAGCTTATATATATATATATATATATATATATATATATATATATATATATATATATATATATATATATATATATATATATATATATATATATATATACGCACACATATATATATTTATATTTATATACACATATATATATCTACATTTCTATACACGTACACCCATATATAATATATATTTTTATATAAATACATATACACACATACAATATATATTTATATATGCATACACATTTTTATATTATATTATGCATTTAATATACACATATATCTTTTGCTAAAGAATAAAAATGGTAGTACTAATAATAGTAAATAATTTATACTTAATAACCACAATAATCATATTAATATTAAATCACCATTCAATTAAAATAAAATAAATAATAATAATAAAATATTTCAAAAATTTTATGAAGGGGAGCTACAAATCTACACACCTTAAAATTAATTTTGTTCTCGAAATTCTAACTCATAAACATGCCTAAAATTCAATCTAAAAAAAAGAATAATAATAAAAGAATAAATCTACTATTACCATAATCTTTCAAATTTAATTTCTCAAAAATATTTATACCTCTTCCTAGCCATTTCGTAATTCCAAATACTGGGGGACTTCAACCCACCTTTGGTCACACTACTCCATCAAATTTTTTGTCGCTAAAACTTTATGATCTTCCAGCTAATTGCTAAAATTTCTACCAATATATATCTATTGTACATGGCATCTATAATCCTAAGCAACCCAATATTTAATAAGCAACAATTTACACAAGTGGCTAAGAAGTATTGATAAATTCTAATGGACATGACTATTCGTCGCTCTGAAATATGAAGGACAGGAAGGTATGGAAGAATAATCGAGAACAAGTATGACATTTCAAGAGCGGTAGAGAGTATCCAATGTTACAGATAGAAAGAGTATTTATGAACCATTGACTTATTTGCGAAATTGGGCTACTCTAGTGTTTGCCATTGATTATAAAAGTACAGAATAATTTTATAGGAGGACTGAACTTAGACTCACAATACAAACTCGCTCGTACAAAGAAAGCCTAGGAATGAAAACCTAGGTACAGCAATCTAAGTACGATTGTTTATTTTTGATTCTGGAAGGTGACGATAGAGGCTCGGGAAAGCGACGACAGCTCTGCCTTACTCCTTGGACGATCGGACGTAGCCTTGACTCTGATGAAGAAATGCTCTCGGGATGTGTTGAAAGACTCTTCTGCGTGTGCCTTTGTCTCTCTGTGTGTCCAGCCGGGTGGAGAGAATCTCTTTCTCTCTGGAATTCTCCACCTCTTTTTTCTTCCGAATTCTCCAGGGTTTGCAAGGGAATGGCACCTTGCTATTTATAGAAGTGGTGGAGTGATCATTAGGGTTTGCAATGATTCTCCCTTAAAAAGTTGGCGGCCAATAATCTGAACCATTAATCTTGATTGTATTACATCTGGGTAGTTAATATTTGATTGCGCCAAATCCGTATGGGCAATTAATGATGATTGCAATAAATCCTCATAATTTGTCATGACAAGCTCGGATCTCCCGCCATGTGTTCAATTTGCTTAATTACAATAAATCTGATTTGATCTGAGTAATTATGGTGATTGCACTAAATCTAGCAGCCATAACTCCGAGGGGATAAGACAGCCACGTGTCTCAACTGTCATGAGTGGGACGTCATGTCAGAGCTGCATAAATATAGTCTCTAAGTGAACCGCATATGGGTGGCCCCCACACTCCTAGCCACATGAAGATAGCGACCGTATGAGGATGGCGGCCGTATGAGGATGGCAGCCTCGTAAAGGAGACAGTCGCATGAAGGAGGCAGCCGCATGAAGGTGACAGCCGCATGAAGTTGGCAGCAGCATGAAGGTGGCAGCCGCATGAAGGAGGCAGCCGTATGAAGGTGGCTGCCGCATGAAGGGGGCAGCCGTATGAAGGAAGAAACCTCATTGGGTGACAGCCGCATAGGAGTGGCAGCCGCATAGGGAGCTTTGGAGTTGGTGGATCGTGCCAGCTATAAAAGATTTTTTTCTTTTCCTAGGAACACGCCATCATGTCAGAGTCATCATTTCGATTTTTATGTCAGAGCTGTCATTTGTCAGAGCTGGTATTGTCAGGGCTGCCGTCAGAGTAATTAATTAAAGCTACTGCTTTATGGCCAGTTGTCCGATCGAACAACGTGAGGCCATGTGGCGTGGAGCCATTCGAGCCGCATGAAGGACTTTTGAAGCCGCATGAGGCTCCTTCTGTTTACGAACCGTATGGGATCCTGAAGGTCTTATGAGCCGTATGAGGCTCCTTCTATTTTGAGCTGCATGGACTTTCCTTGTCTTTTTTCATGCTTCTACAAGACCCCTTTCAAAGTTTTCAATTTGCAAAATTGAAATACTTTGAATAAGAAGCATGGCTATATATAAGCTCTTCTAGCTGCAGAGGATATTCTGACCGCATGGACTTCCTAGCTGCATGGACTTCCTAGCCGCATGGACTTCCTAGCTGCATGGACTGTCTGGCCGCATAGACTCTCTGCCACGTGTGCGTCTCCTGCCACGTGTGCATCTCCTGCCACATGTACGTCTTATTAATTGCTCTTGATTTGCTTTGGATTTAAAGCCGCCTTTTGGGGCAGGATCCCAAGGGTCGGTTTTAAATATTCGGATTTTCCTCGATGCCCGAAGAGTCGATTCTGTTCTTTATGCAGCACGAGGATCGAGGCATCCGTCGGTTCATGATCCCCCTTTTGTCTGCCTATAAATTAGAGGGTTTGTGGAACGGGGAGACTTCTTTACTTTCTTTCGTCTTCAACTCTTCTTGCCCTAAGTTGCTGCCTTAGTCTTCCTTTCTCCGCCCATCGATCAACAATGCCTCCAAGTCTTCTACAGCCGCGGCGAAGGGTAAGGGAGTGGCTTCTTCGTCAGCCACGGCGCCTGAAGTTCACCCCGACGTTCACCCCACCATTGCTGGTAAGGGTTTGGGTGGATCGTATACTTCGAAACCCTAATAAAGACGGCTCTGTTGCATGCTTTATGCACAAGCCTTTAACGCGTTCCTTATTTTCATCGAACTGTTCAAATTGTATGGGTCACATGTATGTCCTACATCCGAGTTGTACGGGGGTATACCCCATGTCCGAGCTGCATTGGAGTTTATCTAGTAGCCGCATAGACGCTTCACAAACTGACCCGCATAATGACCCGTCGAACAGAGCCGCATAAGTCCCTCTGAATCGAACCGCATGAAGCCCCCTCAAACAGGACCGCATGAGTTCGTCTGGACTGAGCCGCATGAGGCTGTGCTAAACTAAGCCGCATCAGCTTCTTTGATTTGAGCCGTATAACGCTCCGCTAAGTAGAACCGCATAAGCCCTCACTAAACAAAGTCGCATAAGCTCATGTTCAAACAGAGCCGCATGAGCTCTTTTAAAACATAATCGTATAAGCTCATCTCTAAACAGAGCCGCATAAACTTATGTGGACTGGGCCGCCTAAGCCAAAACACTCGGTGGTTTTGTTTTAGTCGTCCTTTAACTGGTTTCTTTTTTCTTTCTTCGGTGAATCTGCCAGTTAATGCTGTTGGAGAACCTCTGGTAGGGCGCACCCAATCTGCTGTGGGCTATAGGTATGATCACATAGTCGAGTATGTGACGAACCAGCTTCCAAAAGATACATTGGAGTGGTTGAATGCTATCAAGAAACAGCCCTTCTACTTTTTCTGCGCCATGATGAACTCGGGGCAATTGGAGGAAAAATACCTAAATTCGGCGTTCCTCTTCGGGGATGCTTTGTCTGTAAAGAACACCCGAGTGCTGGATATATCCGAGAGCTGGGACTTTACTCTTGACGAGGTGGAGATCCATATCCCTCCGATAGAGCATCATTTTTCTCTGTCGTGGTTCAACATGTTACCGCTGGACAGAAAGATGGTGGACTCCTTGACTCCAAGCAGGTCAGGAATGTTTGTGGGAAATATCTATTATAACAGGAATTTGGGGTCAGCGTATGCGGGAAGGGAACCGACCAGTCGGTATGTGATGGGACTGGCTCCGGGTACCTTTATAAATATAACAGGTCCTAATTTCACATTCTCTCAGGCTGATACCTTCTTGAACCAGCTTGCTCGTAAAGGGTCCTATCCCGTCGGCCGGTTGGTATTGCTAAACTAGATAAACCCTATCCCTGCGTGGGCCAACTTGACCACGTGGATTCTGCGGAAGTATGAGTCTTTTCTACGTAAGATCGGCCTCTACCACGCCATTCGGGGCACCTGTCATGGTCTACCCATAAATAAGCTATTGTTCATGGCTCTCCTGGAGATGTACAACCGGAGGACGGGAACCTTCTTCATGCCCGGAGGGGAGCTAGGACTTGATCTCCTTGAGATGTAAGTTATTTCCAAGCTGTCCTGGGGAGAAGAAGTCTTTGAAGTGTACACCCCTACGAGCGAAGAGCTCGTGGATTTGGATCGGCAGTTCCCGGGCTTTGTTGCCGTGTATCGGGAATTGTTATGTCACCAAAGTACTTGTCACCAGACGGCTATCAAGAAGGATGGTAGCTCGGAAGGGAGCATTCCCCACACCACGACCTAGGTCTCATACCTTTTCATACTACGCGCCTCAGGCCAAGTTTCATCCCGAGATCTTCAAACCCAGGAGGAGGTACAAAACCTGGTGTCGACTGCCAAGAGATCGAGGTCCAAGGGTGATACATTTGGGAGTAAAACTGACTCCTTTAGTTATTTTTATTATGGTACTCAGCGACTGTCGGAGAAGGGACTCTTGGCGAGATTCCTGATGGTGTGGCTACGAAACTGTGTAGTCTTCGTAGGGACAGTTTTTATTGAGAGGATCAGTCGCCACTTTATCCTTCCTGCCGTAAAGCTGGTCTTTAGGGCCAAGCTGGCTCTTCTTCCGGCCATGGTGTGCAGCATACACTATGGCCTTCGTGTCATTTCTTCCAAGGTCATTGCTCGTGATACAGCGATAGATTTTGAGCACATAGAGCTGCCATACCATTACCTAATGGGGTGGCTGTTAATGCACTGCCGGTCTTTGATGAGACCTGGAGCAGAAGATGGCGTTACGGCTGATGACGCTTTTATTTTCCGATTCTACCACCAGCCCTGGGAGTACAGCACTATGCCAGCCTGTAGAAGGGCGCTGTCGAGAGTGGACAGATACGAATTTTTTGTGTCTGTTCCTCATTTTGCTGTTGAAGAAGTGAGGAGCGTGCATGTTGATGGTACCGAACCTCCTCTCCTCTTACCTGAGAAACTGCTCTTTTGGCTGCGTAATATCCGTCAAGCGTACCTAGTATATCGTAACCGCAACATCGTCTACCTGGAGCCCTACTTGCCCAACAGGTTCTCTCACAGTTCGGGTATAGCCAGCTGTTCTTTGACAGTCCCAGCTCTTGCTTGGGCTTTGAAGGTAGCGTCCTGGATGGTATCAGGACAAGGCACTATTATGACACGGTTCATACCCGAACCACCTTTTCGGTCCCTGATGGTGAGGCACCAGGGGAGATTTTGTATATGGTGGCCTTATACCATGTTACGGCGAGTAAGCCTCCGATTAATTTTGACCCGAGTACCAGCTTCATTGTGGGTACCGGCTTGGCGGAGAAGCCCAAGGGGTCTAAGACGAGAAAAAGGAGGGCGAATGTGGTTCATGTGCCTGACTCAGAGTCCACAAATACGGACGAAGGAAATGACGAGCACGATGCAGATAACTCTTCCCCTCCAGTGGAAGATGTTGGGGCAGATCAGCCGCCTGTTATGTCAGATGAGATGGTGGCGGATCAGCCACCTGTCGTGCCAAATAATATAGTGGTGGATCAGCCGCCTGTTGCACCTGGTCCTGTACGAAAATATAGCAGGCAAATCTCCCCTATTGGCGGCATTCCTTACTCCCGAAAACGGGCTGTGGTCAGACGTCACAAGCTAACTATAAAGGAGAGAGGCGGGGACATCGACCCCGCTTCAGAGGTAAATCGAGTTACTACCATCTTCATTTAGTTCTTTCTTTCTACTGAATTTTGATTTTAATCATTTTCCTTTCCTCTTGTAGGCGTCAGAAGAGTCGGGCTCTCGAGAACCGGCCGCTATTTCTGAAGTCAATCCGGCCATGAATACTTTAATTAGTGACATGTGTGTCGAGATTATTTCTGCCGGGGCCCTCTCGGCGGCGGCTGAGGGATCTTACATTGCTGAGGCCTTAACGCAGGGCGACGGGGGCTCCGCTGAACCCGTCCCCGAGACCGTTAAATTTTAGCAGGGTGACAATGATCTAGTCGTATCTCCTTTCGGGGCGGCTGGGGCAGAAAAGCCAGCTGAATTCGGCTTGGAGGTTGCTGGTGAGGGGATTATGGCAGACGTGAGCGAGCCTCAGTCTCCACAACCCTCTCGTTGTAAGATAAGCCAAATTTTGACTAGTGAGGAGGCCCGTTTGCTCTATCATCACATCCTTCGGGTTATGTTGATTGATGGTTGCTCTGGACATACAGGTCCTGCCTCTTTCCTGCCAATGACGGATATTATCGGAGAAGGCTCTACTAGCAGGAATTTGGTGGGAGGGAGTGTGCCCCCTCCTCTTCCGACTTATATTGAGGGGCCTCCCACTGGATCGAGCTTGAAAGATCAGATGGCGGCATAGCCGAGGCATGGAGCAATGGTCCCGCTGGATCGACCTCTCTGCCTTGCCGAGTATCCAGGTTCTCCGGGCCATGGAGGAGGAGTTAGCTGCTATCCATGCGTCTTTTCGCTCGAAATTTGTTTCCCTGGTAGCAGAAGTGGCAAGTTCTGGCGTATCTTCTTCGACACTGCCAGCAACACTTCCTCTGACGTTGTCCTCTACGGAAGTTCTGGACGAGGCGTCACAGGATGTAGCTGACAATTTCTACCGCCACTTGAAGAGAGGGGTCGAAGCTGCTGTAGAGCCGGGGACCTCCTTTGCCTTGGCTCGAAAATGTGCCCGAGGCCAGATTGACATTCTTAAAACCCTTCCTGGTGGGGCAAGGATAGCTGCGCTTTTGGAGCCCAAATTATTAGAGGCTGATCAGCTTGTGGCCCAGTTTTAAGTGCTGCGGCAAGCTGATCTGTCTGCGGCAATAGATCAGGAGAGGGGCTTCCTTACCACTGTTCTGGAGAAGGTAAGGGCTACACGAGATGAATCCAAACTGGTTATAATGAAGGACCTCGGGGACTTATCTCTTCAATATGATAAGCTGAGCCGTAGGAGCGAGGATTGCCTGGCTCGGAAAGCGGCCGCCTCTCATGGAATAATTGATACAAGGGAGCAGATCCTCGAACTCCAGAGGAAGCTGGCCTTCTTGGATTCTGAGCTTGAAGCTTCCCGTGCGAATAAAGATCTGATCGTTCAGGAGGCCGAAAGGGTCTCCCGAGCTTCTGCTAGCCTGGAACGTGCTTTGAAGAAGCTCGAGGATGGCTACCGGGCTCATGCGTACCTAGAAGATGCGGAGCAGCTGGCTCAGGAGGCCGAGTGTCGGGCCAAACAGGGGTTCGAGCGGTCGACTGTCTTGCTAAGGGACCGTCTCATGGAATTGTGTATCGCCGAGCCATAGTCGGCTTTTTTCTTTCTTTTGTTTTTGTTGCTTTCCTTTCTTGAGGGGGACATGATCCACATAACATGTTGTACTTTTGACTTTTAAATAAAGAGTATGTTTCATTCTACCCTTCATTTGCACTGCTTATTGTGTTTGTGGTGTTGTAGTATTGGCCCCACTGGGAACTGTTTGTGGACTTGTTACTCTGGGTATACCTTGGTTTTAGGTACAGATAACAAGTTGATGGGATACTTGGAACAATTCTATAGTAAGGTGGCTATGGACGTTCCTGGTATCGGAAAAAAGAATGCCATGGAGCAGCTGGGCCCCCGGGACATGATGAAAAATAAGGGGCATGTACTAGGAAACTTAGTACATCATTTGTGGTCAATATTGGACATTTGTGGTCAACAGAGGACATTTATGGGCCTATTATCCTTGGCATACCCTGGGTTTTTTTTTGTACGGATAATAAGTTGAGAGAGAACCAACATACTTACTCAGAGGTAATGAGGACGTGGTAAATAAGAAGGTTTCTTCGATGGAGCCTTCCCACTCAGAGGTAATGAGAACATGGCAGGAGTGGACTCCATGAAGGGTACATAGAACAACTCAGAGGTAATGAGGACGTGAAAGTGCTATGTGAGGGGCAGTTTATTTTTGGTGGAAGGGAAACAACTCATAGGTAACATCGACGTGGTTGTTTTGGAAAATCGATAGATTTGTTGCCCTTTTTGTGCACTGAAAGTGCGGGTATTGGATCATAAGGAGGGAGCTCTTTTAGGAGAAAAGTTCAGAGGTATGATCATACATGACTTACTACCTAAAAGATGCGATATAGATTTATCTGTAGTGACCAGAGTGTGAGTTCAGCGGTACTTGTGGGTAAATAACTCAACAATCTGGAGATTTGGAATCAAAATGTAAGTTCAGCGGTACCTGTAGGTACGTAACTCGATAATCTGGAGATTTGGGATTAGAATTTAGGCTCAGCGGTACGAGAAGGTACATAACTCATCATTCTGGAAGATTTTGTAGTCGGGATATGAATTCAGCAGTACTATAGGACACATAACTCATCACTTTGGCAGATTTATAGTCAGGATGTGAATTCAGTGGTACCACAGGGCACATAACTCAACACCCTGGCAAATGTCGTTTCAGACATAATACTTCTTTAGGAACTTACCGTTGATGGGAAACATGAGCAAGTCTTCATTTTATTTTGCGAGGCGGTAAGCTCCATTGGAGAATACATCATCGATGATGAACGGGCCTTCCCACTTTGGCTGGAACTTGCCGGCGGTTTTGTGAGTCATGACCATCGGCCTCCGAACTTCCAGAACAAGATCGCCCACTTGGAATGTTCTGATTTTAACCTTTTTGTTGAAGGTTCTGGAGATACGGGCTTGGTACAGCTCAATTCATTGTTGAGCTAACAGGCGCTTCTCATCTAGGGCCTCCAACTCTTGCAGTCGGCGATGGTGATTATTATCCGTTGTCAACCGATAGGTTAGAGTAACGCAGAGCGAGGGGATTTGAGTCTCTAGTGGGAGAACTGCCTCACTCCCATATACCAGAGAGAATGGTGTGTTCCCGATGGCCGTCCGTACTGTAGTACGGTACGCCCATAAGCATTCGTCGAGCTTTTCATTCCAGTCGTGTTTGTTTGATGACATGAACTTCTTGAGAAGCTTGATGATTGTTTTGTTGAATGCTTTAGCCAGACAATTAGCCGTCGGTTTGTATGGTGTTGAAGCAATATTCTGGATTCGGTGTTTGTCGCAAAACCGATAGAAAGCGTGGCTTGCGAACTGCGGACCATTATCATGGATGATCCTTCGGGGCAGTCCAAAGCGATAAATGACGTGATGCTTGAGGAAGCTGATCACGTTTGAAGTCTTGACTTCTGCCATCGGAATAGCCTCTGCCCATTTGGAGAAGTAATCTGTGATTACGAGTATGAAGCGATGTCCTCTGGACGAAGGTGGAGTGATCGGACCAGTGATGTCCATTCCTCATGCTTCGAATGGCCAGGATGCCACCGTCGGATGTAGAAACTCAGATAGCTGGTGGATGAAATCTGCATGGACTTGACATGCTTTATATTTTTGTGCATAGTTTATTGCACCCGCAACCATCGTAGGCCAGTAATAGCCCATTCGGCGAAGGCGTTCTTGTAATTTCGAGCAGGGCTGATGGGCCCCACAGATGCCATTATGAGCTTCACGTACGGCTTCTTTGGCTTCTGTATTTGACAGACATCGAAGCAGTATCCATCGTATGATCGTCGATATAGAATTTTCGTCTCCGTATCATAGAAGAATCTGAGGGAACGCCTTCTGATAGAAGTGGCTTCCTTTGGATTTTTCGGCAAGATGTCGTTGACAACGAAGTCGATAAATGGTTGTCTCCAGTCTGGTGCTTCATCGACTGTCAGCGCGGAGTAACTCTAAACACATTGAATATTATTCCTGGGACAGACCAACTCACGGCCTATGATGTCAACCAGATAATGATCATGATTCGGAACTGCTAAGGAAGCGGCAAGGCCTGCTAGGGCATCGGCTTCAATATTCTGGAGCCTGGGAACGTGTTCTATGAAGAACCCTTCCATGGATGAGATGATGTCAATCGCTATTTGGTGATAGGGGATCATGTCTTCAAGATGCACTTTGTACGAGCCCCGGATCTGATTGACGATTAGCTGCGAATCGCCGTATGCTTCAAGATACTCTACTCCCAGCTCCTTCGCAAGTCGGAGGCCAATGACCAGAGCGTTGTACTCGAACGCATTATTTGAGCAGGACTCCGTGAGGGAGTAAGCCCGATTGATTACCAGCCCGGAGGGAGAAATCAGCACCACTCCGACTCCAGCGACGATGTTGCCCTTGGGCCCTGTTCTGGAAGCACCGTCGAAGAACGTTCGCCATACAGCATCATGAGAGGCCACATTTGAATTGGCAACCTCATCTGGAATCTCTTCGTCTATTCTGTTTGACTCCGATCCTGGATGAGCTGCTAAAAAGTCTGCCAGAGCTTAACCTTTAACTGCCTTCTGCAGGACAAAGATCATGTGGTAGGGAGACAATAAAATCGCCCAGGTAGCGACGCGAGAGCTGAGTGCACCTAGCTTTGTCATAAGGACCCTGAGGAGGTTGACTCTTGATATGACATGGATGGTTTATCCCGTGACGTAGTGTCGCGTCTTCTGAATGGCAAAAAACTAGAGCAAGGCACTCCTTTTCTACGGTAGTGTATCGATGCTCCGGCCCTATCATCATTCGGCTGAGGTAATATATAGCTTGCTCATGGCCTGCCTCATTGTTTTGTGCTAACAGAGCACCGAGAGAATATTCCATCGCTCGTACATAGAGAAGGAATGGTCTTCCAGCAACCGGGGCTACCAGGACTGGAGGGTTCGTCAGATATTCTTTGATGCTGTCGAAGGTGCGCTGGCATTCTTCATCCCATATGAATGAAACACCCTTCTTCATGAGGTGGGTGAATGGTTGACATCGTCCGGAGAGGTTGGAAATAAACCTCCTGATGTAGGCCAGCCTCCTTTGAAGGCCTCGAAGTTCACGGAGATTTCTCGGGGGACCCATCTCCATGATTGCCTTTGTCTTCTCAGGGTCTATGTGGATACCCTGGGAAATAATGATGAAACCCAAGAACTTCCCGCTGGATACGCCCAAGAAGGATTTTGTGGGATTCATCTTCAAATTGTGTGCTCGCATCAGGTCGAATACCGTCCTCAGATCCTGCAGATGGTCTTCCATAAAGCGGCTTTTGACAGCTATGTCGTCGACGTAACACTCCACGGTCTTACGCAGGTTACCTCTGAAGATAATTATCATAGCTCTTTGATAGGTGGCACCAGCATTCTTTAAACCGAAAGGCATAACTGTGTAGCAGTATGTGCCAATTGGTGTTCGGAATGATCTATGCTTTTCGTCATCAGGGAACATCTTGATTTGGTTGTACCCCGAGAAACCATCCATGAATGACATACACTCAAAGCCGCAGGTGTTGTCAATCATGATGTCTGTGATAGGGAGGAGGAACTCATCCTTATGACACGCCTTATTCAGATTGCGAAAGTCGATGCAGATTCGAATCTTTTCATTCTTCTTGAGGACTGGTACTACGTTGGCGACCCAGTTCGGATGCTGTTCCTCGCGGATGAAGCCGCTGGCTATCAGTTTGTTGACCTCAGCTTCAATGGTGTTCATGACGTCGGGGCGGAACCATTATTGCTGTTGCTTGACCGGTTTTGCGTTCGGGCGGATGTTAAGCTTGTGAAGTGCAACCTCGGGGTTCAGTCCTAGCATATCTTCGTAGCTTCAGGCGAATGCGTCGATGTATTCTCTGACGAGTTGTAGTAGTGATTCTCGCTCTTCGTCTGTCAGATTCTTGCTGACGAAGAGGGGCTTTGGAGAGGACCCATCACCGACTTGTACAACTTCATCCTCGGTAGGAGGCTCTCTTTGTTCGAACTGCTTCTCCCAATGTGCATCTAGTTGTTGTGCCCACGGCTCTAACTCAAGAAGTTCAGGAATGTCTTCATCTTCTTCGTAGGCATCGGTAAATGCCATATTGACGGACCAGACTTGCCTGGGCATGTCCCCGATGCTGACATCCGAATCGGAAGTGGGTGATCCGGTTGAGTATGAGTGCCAGTCGTATTCCTCGTCTGAGCTTTCAGGGGTCATTGTCGGTGTTACATAACCTAGCCCACATCTGGTTTTGTTGTAATAGTCTAGTGGTTTACCAGCCGGGACCTAACAATTGTAAGGGTAACCACCGACCAGTGCCATAGTTTAATCCTGGTGTAGTTTTCAGATCATACCCTTGTTTTTGCATGAGGTACTTGGACTGGAAACTATACAGATAAAGGGGCAATCTTCGATGTCGGGTTCGAGATCAACTTCTTCTACCCTAAAGGGTTGCGGGTCATTCTTCCGGCCGAAGATGATTGGATGATCCTCTCCCTCGATTATACGGTAAGCGTCTTCAACTGGAGTAAGTTGGTTTGCGGTGTAGACATTTGTTACCTGTATGTGTAGATGGGTGCCTATACCGTATTACATAGCATATATTGTACAAAGCTTATCAAGCTTGAGATAATTCAAAGATAGCCCTTTATTGATAAAGTAAGGTATCTTTTCCAGTGGGATTACATTATCTGTGTGTGAGCAACCACATATTTGGCCAGCTCTGGCTCTTCTTCAACCACCCCCTGTGTCAATGAAGACTGGGAGGATGACTTGGGCAGCTTAATCATCAGGGGCTCCATGGGTGGAGCAGGAAGTAGAGTTGTTGGTGTGCTAGCCACCCCCTGCTTGGTGCTCGGTGCTGGGCGGGGAGTTGGTGGCTGGCTAGTAGTCCCCGGCTTAGTGCTCGGCTGCTGATTCATTCTGGGAAGACGAATCATCATCGGTTTAATAGAGGGATTGAGCTCCTCTATTTGTTGCTGGCTAGCTCTAGACAGCCTGATTGTTAGTGGTCTTGGCGTTTGGCCAGACTTTGGCAATCGAATTATCATCTGTTCCTCCTATGCAAAGAGGCTAATTGCGTCCTTACGCAGAGTGGATGTAAGGGGCACAGTTATGCCAGTTTTGTGGGCTTGGAGGTGGATCGTCAGAGGTTCTTCTGATCCAGTTGCTACCTCAGATTGAGCTTGAGTATCTCCTTTGGCAAGATGCTTTTTTGACTTCTCGTACAAGCATGAATCTGAGTAGTAGGATTCGACCCCTTTGAAGGGATCGATGTCGGCAAATTCTATCCTCACGAAGCCGTGCTTGTCGACGTACTTGAAGCACTGGTACAATGTGGAGGACACAATCATGTAATCGTGTATCCAAGGACGCCCCAGGAGAATGTTGTAGGAAGTGTCCGCATCTATGATAAAGCAGGTCACTTCTGACTGAAGGTCGCCGATTTGGCACTTCAAGCGAATCTTCCCGATTGGATAGCTTCTGCCTGAATTGAAACTGCTGATGGCGGTACTTGTCGGCGTCAGGCGATGCATTAGGATGCACAGATGGTGTAGTAGGCTCTTCGGGATGATCCTTATGGAAGAACCGGGATCAATATGCATCCGGTCCACCTTAACATCGCCAATGTACCCAGTATAATACAGAGGGCGATCATGTAGATTGGTCTTGATAAGCATATCCTGCGGAGTGAAGACGATATTGGGCATTGCGCCTGTGCAAGCGCTGTTCTGGAGATCTGTAGGCGGGCTTTCCCTAGTGAGATTGGACTGAGCCAGATATGCGACGGCGTTCTAGAGCGCCTCGTTCAGTACGACGCAAACATCTTTGGAGAGCCTCAGGAGCTCGTATAGCAACAATTTGGCCGGTGTGTTAGCCAATTGCGCCAAGATGTCAAAGTTGTAGGGCTTCTCCAGCCCATGAGGCGTCTCTCTTCGGAGCGGTTTGTTGAAACGAGTCTCCTACGGCCTAGGCTTGTCGATCGTCGAAGGCTGCGAAGGTCCTGGAGCATCAGCAACTGTTGGCTGATGATCTTCAGCTGAGTTACCCGGTGGAGGTTGGGTTTGTGTACCGGAGCGGGTAACAACAGCAGTAGCTTCTTCGAAATCTGTCAAGATTGTGCGGCATGATTTAACTTTCCTACTTTTCTTCTTGTTGGTGGAGGGAGGAACGGACTGAGTCACTTTAGGTACCAGATCCGGATGGACCCATATGACCTCCCCACGTGATGTAGTAAGGGGCACTAGGCTAGCATCCTGGTTTCGGGGAGGTGGAAGGTTAGCGACCTCCATCCTTGCTCTAGGGACGGGTACTACTCCATCTTGAGTCTTTGTCGAAGGGAAGCTGCCGAATTATACTGATACCATATTGGCTGCTATGGTCACCTCTTCAAAATCGATGGCCAAGGCCTTAGAATCGATGAGATGTTGGATGTATCGCTACTGTTGGTAGCAGTCTTGTGTAGCATGGTGAATATAGCGATGGTAGTGGCAGTACTTGGGGTTCTCCATTTCTGCAGGACAAGGTTCATGCCTTGTTGGAGGTAGCTGAATTCGGCCTCCTTGTATGAGCATATCCAAGATGGGCATGACATGGCCATCCTCGAAGGAATAGGTCATCTGAGGCCACTGCTTCTCTGCCGGCTTCAGTTCAGGCTTCGAAGCTGTGTCGGCCACCATAGCTTGTTTGCCCTTGTTGTATCGATTGTTGGAGGGGTTACCACCATTGTTGCTATTGGTGCTAGGGCGTTTGCCCTTGTCCTCTCCTTCTGAGACGTGCAGTACCAATTGGCGAGCTTTCTTCAATTTATCTTCTGTGCTAGTGGCACTTATGATGAACGTCTTCCAATTCTTAAACTGACTTTCGCCCATCCAGAGGCTGATCGTGTGAAGAAGCCTCTTTTGGCAAATTTCAATTAAGGAGGAATCAGGGTTATCGGAAGGCAACTTTATTACGGTTTGGCAAAACCGCTCGATATTGTTCCTTGTCAACTCATTTTCTCCCTGAACAATGTCCATGAGGGTAGACATTTTCACATCTTGTCCTACCTCGTAGAACCTCTCCAGGAACATACGTTTGAAGCCGGTGAAAGAATGGATGCATTTGTCCGGCAAGTTGCGGTACCAGTCGAAGGCGACCCCCTCCAGTGCCCCGATGAACAATCGTGTAAGGATGGCGTCGTCATGAGGCAGATGGTCAGTTGTGACGTCGAAGTAGGTGATGTACCTACTTGCAGATGTCTTCCCATCATACGGATTGATGTTGAATAGTTTATATGTTGGTGGGAAGGAAACATCTCTCTACGCATCAGGATACGGTTATCGTATCCTGAGGTCTTGCCAGTTTTCTCGGGCATGGAACATGGCTCGGAGCTCTTGGACCTCTCTTCTTGCCTCCCTGGCCTCGTCTGCAGTGGTGGGAGCCGATATCTCAAGAGGATTATCACCCAGGTTTGGTACGGCTGAGTTCGAGTCCGCATTGACCGCGGGTCCCAAGCTTATTTGGCCAGGCGTCCTTCTTTGTAGAGTTAGAAGGGCCGCTTTGATCTCGTCCACGGACTTGACCAAGGCATGCAGTATGGCCTCCAGAGTGTCGATGCGTTGGCGATCACTGGGACCATCTTGGTTGTTGTCCGTCATGAATACCGTCCTCACATGAGGAGAGATAGAAAGAACGGTAGAGGACATGCCCTCTGAGTCATACCCTTGTACAGAGAAGTCGTCAGGGTATGTGGGAATGTTCTCCTCTGGTTCAGACTCAGAAAGAGCGGTACCCCCAGCTTCAGAGCTTGCCTCATCTTGAGAATTGTGGACGTCCTCGGGGACGTCGGGATCTACTGCATCTGTTGGGTGAACCGTTTCTCCTGGATCGTCTTCTTGGAACACCGAATTATCGTGGATGTTTGGAGGAGTGCTACCCCTGGCTCCAAAGCCTCCAAGTGTGACAGATTTCATCTTTGAACGGGTACCTAGGTAAACTCCTCATGTAACGGTGGTAGACAACCGCTTAGAAGAGAGTTTCTTGGTTACGTCGGTTGAGATTTTTGGACTGGAGACATTCATTTTCTTTCCTCTACCATTGCTAGGAATCTTTAGAGCATAATTGCAGGAGGCGACGAGAAGTGCCTCGTCTTCTGAGCTTGGGTGTTGCAGCCGTTGGAAGATGGATCGTCGGTCTTTTTGTACTGCTGCCTTGTTGCAACAGCAGTTGACAATAACTTGGGTGCATTAATGTCCCTGACAGGACTCTCTGCACATCAACTCTTTATCTCTTTCCTTGCGTTTGTGAAGAATCACGTTGCGCAAGTAACCCACTTTGTGAGCCCGGGAGTTCTGAGCCCATGAGTGTAACACCCAGTTTTCCAGATGAGGATAATTTTGAAATTTTCTAATTTTAATTATTAATTATTGATATTTGATTCACATTATGATTTTTAGTGATTTTTAATAAATTTTAAAACTATTTAAGAATTTATTTTAGTCATGACTGGTGATTTTGATGTGCTGTTAGTGAAACCTGAGAGACTGCATGACCTAGAGCCTAACCATGTCATTAGGATGATTTATTACCATTTTTAGCCTAGGGATAATTTAGTCATTTTGACTTAATTGAATTATTGGTGATTTGTTGAATGGGTGAATTCCAGTAATACTTTGACTTGTTGAGACCTAGTGGACTAGCCTAGAACCTAACCCTAGCTATGGAACCCTAGTCTAACTTAGGTTAACCTCATTTAGTCATTAGAAACTAATTTTAGAATGAGGGGATTTGGTTTAGTGCATTTAAGTCATGGTTTATGATTTCATGAAATGACTTATGCCTTAATGTTTTATTTGATCAAGACTTGGCCCATGGCCCATAACTAGAAGCCCTAACCCTAACCAAACCCTAAATGACCAGCCATAGGGATCCCCACCCTATTTAAACACTTATTCATTAGGGTTGCCTCTTTTTTATCATTCCTACACTTGGAGAAAAGAGAGGTAAGTTTTCCCTTTCCAAAAAATCCCATTTTATTCATTTGATCTCCTTTTTCATCCTAGTCTTTTGCATTGGGTTCTAAATTGAGTTTATGGACTGTTGGTGGAGAGTCATTTCAGTTTGGGATCAATTTGGAGCTATTGGCCATCAAGAAGAACACCCCCCATTTGGAGCTTTTCCATGCAAGTTGCACCAATAGGTAAAACCTTTAAATTGATTTAAATTTCAGTTTTCTTTGCATATAGGGCTAGATCTAGGAGTCCCCTAGCTGTCCCTGGAAATTTGGCACAATTCGTGTCGGTTTCGTGTCCGTATCGGACACGTGTCATAGTATGCATATAGGTGTTTGATGATATATCACAAAGGGAATTTAATTGTTATTTTTGAAAAGTATTTGAATGGAAAAATTGTTTTATATGTGTTTATTAATTTCGTGTCCTTCTGAGCATATTTCTGGACACGTTCGTGTCCATATTTAAACACACACGCGTGCACGAGGACACCGTGCAGTCCCCTGCTGCTCAGGGTCGACACAGGACACGACACGGCCCCTCGTGACACGATTTTTGGTGGACACAAGGGGCAACCTCTGTCACCACTCTCCCAAAATTTAGGGTGATTTCGTGGAGTATTCGCGACGCGTTCGCACGGGTCGCACACTGTCACTTCACGCACAGAATTTCCTCACTGATACGGCCTCGTATCGACACGTAGACACCACTTGGACACGGGACAGGCACTTGGACACGTCCCCCTAGTCTAGGTGAACACGTGTGCACGGACACGTGTCTCCACGTGGCCTGTGTCGTGAGTTGGACACACGTGCACGCGTGCACGAGGACTGGATTCCTGTTTTTCTGATACAGTTCAGTGTTGGGTTTTGGACACATTCGTGTCCAGTTTTCTGGACACGAATGCATCCCTGTGACACATTCACATGTGTCCTTTGTGTTGGCACAATCAATTTGATGGTTTTTGGATTTCCTATGTGTTTGTGTTTCCTGAAAACTAGTTATTCTCTGATACTGTGCTGTTCAGAGTTTAAATAAGTTTACATATAATTGTTTGGGATTTAAATGATGATTTTAACTGTGTATATATATATGTAACCTGGGTTGATGTTAGTTCAATAGGTTTCATGAATTGTCTTGGTTTTTCAATGTGGGTTTCGAAAATTAGGTTCTTGATGGACTGTGCATAATCTGAACTTCTTCTTCTTCTTTTTGATATGAATGTTGTTCATGTACTCACTAATTTGAACTCTCACACACACTGTCAACTGCCACTTTCATTGCTGTTATCTGATAATAGCTCACTGGTTGCACACACACAGGCCATGCTCTTTGTTCTCACTGTTTGCACACTTTTGTCACTCACTTTCCTATATGTTTCACTCACACACACTGTTTAGCTGACACCTAGAACCTGTGGCACATGACACCACAATGATTTGGGTTGGTTGTTGAATCATTTGACTTGGGTTTATGAATATGTGATACTTGTATACATATATAGGTGGAATGTTGAGTTGGATACCTGAGTTAGGATTGTATATGTGATACTGAGTTCGAAGGATTAAGAGGAAGGGTGACAGGGACTTGTTAGCAGTAGAATGGATTGTGGTAGACAGTAGATAAGAGCCTTGGACAGCAAGTGTGTGTGTTGTGTGATATATATGTTGATTTATGGGGGTGTCTTGTGTATCCAGAACCTGGGAATAGAAGAGGGTAGCAGTGGCCTTGCAGCATCATTTCATGGCATTGTAGCCTTGGCAAGGCCTGAGATGCAACTGCAGTAGGCAGCAGAGGCTATAGCAGGACATTTCAGTGTGGCACTTGGCCATTTGGCCATTGTCTTGCAGTTAGATAGGACTTTCTAGTATCCTAAGGTGGAGGTTAGTGTATAGCAGTTGTGTTAGCTCATGACCATTGCATTAGATCAGTCAGTATAAGTTTCTGCATATAGGATTTCATCTTTTTGAATAGCAGTCAATGTGATGTACTACAATTCTCTTGTTCAAACAGTTGAACACCCTGCCTATCCTCTATCCTGAAATTACTTCAGTTGATGTCCTGCATATGGGTTTTAATTGGGAAGGTTCATATGAATCATGCATTATGTATGTAGACCTACCTTCTATAAATGTGATATGGTTAGTTGATATTGTACTTACATAGGTTATAAGATGATTTGTGATATGATATATAATATACATACTATAGGGTTAAGTAGATGTATGTTTGGCATAGATACATCTATGTAACACGTGTATTAAATTTGTAGGCCTACAAATGGGATGCATATGTTATAGTACATGTATGTTGAGGTAAGGATAGCATGGTACTTGTAGAAGTTTAAGGTTGAGATTAGTATAGGTTTGAACTTGTTTGTTACCTTTAGCCTAAAACATGGTCAAATTGGAAAACCCTAGATTAGAGAATTGACCAAGTTGACTAAAGTTGACCAAACCCTAGAATTGACCAAGGTTTGACCCAAATGGTTCATGATTGACTTGAGTTGACTTAGAGTTGACTTTGACCTAGATTGACCTAGAAGTCATGTAGATTGCATCATAAACATCATTTATCTTGTTTTAAACACATCATAACCTGTACTGTTCTATTTAGGACATTGTGACTCCGGTGCAGACATCTGACCTTACACTACTCTTTTCAGAATATCAGGCGAGTACATTCTCTGATAGTTCTCTCATTTATTTGCCAGTTACTGTATTTCAGTTCTATTTAGTTTTATGTGATTCTTTGATACCACACGTATGGATATTTTTGGATTCATGTATGCGACACACTCACCATGTTATCTGGCCTCTATTACTGGAATCACTGGAATCATTCTGGAATCTATTTCTGGAATTATCATATTTTGGCTGGACTCATCTCGATTCTCGTGTCGAATTCTGGATTCACTTGTTTACGGGGCGGGGAAATATTGAGTAAGACATGTAGACATACCCCAAATCTGGAATCTCCAACTGGAATCTACTGGAAGCATAGCCATCTCTCGCCTGATCAGTGAGAGGTGTGCCTGATTACCCACAGCCATTTACATGTCGATCTCGGTATTTTAAAACACACTATTAGATTAGCTGGACTCACCTGGATTCTTGATCACTACCTAGAATCATCTGGTACTGGATTCATCTTGTATTAGATTCATCTCGTACTGGATTATAGCATTTTACACTTGTTTTACATTACTGCCTGGACTCATCATGTTACTTAGTTCAGCTAGATTTATTTTACAGTCTTCATTGCCATCATTCTCCTCTTGTTTTAGTTACTTACTTTTCTTGTATCTTACTGTTTATCTATACCATCACATGTATATAAACTGCCATATTTATCAATAAAACTGTCTATAACTGCTTTATAGTTTCCTGTCTTTTACTTGGAATTTTCTTGATGAGTTGTACTCGTTCCTGTCCTGACTGGACCTGTTGAAAATTTTACAGATGACTGCCCTGAGGACTCATGTCCTACATATTACTGAGGAGATGGCTTATCTACCTATGGCCCCGACACTCAGGAGTGATCGGGAGTTTAGTTAGTCTGTCTTGATTTAGTTTTCCTGTTTAGAATTGGAGTTGTATATAGAGATTGGAGACTTGAGATGTATTTGAGATTGTTGAGTTGTTGTTATATTATTAGTAGTTTTGTGGTCTTAAATTCTTAGTTCATTTCTGTGTTTCTTATCGTGCTTAGACTGTGATTGAGATACACCATATCTTATACTTGTCCTCCGTTCGGAGTTGATCATGATGAGTACATTATATACTGCATGAGTTGATGGTTAGTTAGAGACTTAGAACAGCGTTCTACCGCCGACACTGCGGCGTAGGCTGGGCGCTGTTACGTACTCGTACCCTCACAGTGGGTGCGGGTCGTGACACGTTTTTAGTGGTGGCCCATGCAGGTCGAGAGTCGCATTAGTGCGATATCGTGGTAGTACGGCAACTTAGTTGTACTGCTGCGAGCCTGCGATAGGATTGAGAGATAGGCTTTAACGGAAAGGTACTCAATCACAGTTAGGACTACTTGAGAGATTCCTGGACGACCCTTGAGAATCTCATTATGAACTTCAAATTGAAAATCCTTTTCCTCTTGTTTTGATTCACCCTCACTCCTTGATGTTTAAAGGATCTTGGACTATTAACTTCCTTCATCATTATCCTTACTTATATTTTGTCTATCTTATGTTGCTAATTTAGCGCCAGTTTTGCAAGATGATCTTTCGAGCTTGATCATGACATATTTTATTGGGGGCCGGCACCCACTAACATATTGTCTAATCAGAACCGGTGCATGATGGTCTGATCAACCTATTGCACTTTGGTTCGCTTCTCATATATTATTCGACGTGGAGGGAGACATAGTTAAATTTGCCCTAGAGTCTCATCCACGACAGCTTGGCAACTCTCTTTGAATTATTTCCATCATCTATGAACCACGTATTGTACTTAATAGCATCGTCTTTGAACTCTCTATTGTTTTGCCTTTTACATATTTCAGAAAGAAAAGGCACTGAGGTATCATGTTTAGTTTTCCTATCCGAAGGAAGAAATTGCCTTATTTCTATATCCTTGCATCATCCTTTAAAATATAATTCTTTGATCGTGACCAGTTGACCGGGTCATCCTCCTTGTCATCCAGTGTTTGGTGTCATATTCAATTGAATTAATTCAATTGTGACATGGATACCAAATCTTGGATACTCGTGCTCAGACTTCAATGGCCTCGTTCTCCATCCTGCCCAAACTTCAGTATATCCTGAAATTGATCAACTTAGATCGTGCCGGGACTAAATCTTCTTTATATATTGTGTTATTGGATTTCAATGTAATTGACACTCGTGCCTTAAACTTTCAATTTGATCATCCTTGGAATGGTAATCCTTCATAATTAATTCCTAGTTGTCTTTACCAGTTTCATATAGGATGGTAGACTGTCCCTTTGTACCTCCTTTTGAGGGAGCTAGGCCACCTGTAGCTCAGCACCAGAGGGGTGGAGCTTTTACGATGGCAGCCGAGGAGGCTGACGTTGCAGGTGATGGATTAGCAGGTTTGACCTTCTTATTTTTCTTTCCCACTTTTCTGTGTGATTCCATTAGTACCTGCCAGGATATCGCTGTGATTTGCTAGATAGTGTAGCTAACCCGATCGAGACTGTGAAATCACGACCAGTAGGATTGTGTTGCTTCGACCTTGATTGCTGGAGGTTTGACATAGGAAGGGTGCGATCATTTTAATTTTGAGGACGAAATTTTTCTAAGGTGGGTAGGATTGTAACACCCAGTTTTCCAGATGAGGGTAATTTTGAAATTTTCTAATTTTAATTATTAATTATTGATATTTGATTCACATTATGATTTTTAGTGATTTTTAATAAATTTTAAAACTATTTAAGAATTTATTTTAGTCATGATTGGTGATTTTGATGTGCTGTTAGTGAAACCTGAGAGACTGCATGACCTAGAGCCTAACCATGTCATTAGGATGATTTATTACCATTTTTAGCCTAGGGATAATTTAGTTATTTTGACTTAATTGAATTATTGGTGATTTGTTGAATGGGTGAATTCCAGTAATACTTTGACTTGTTGAGACCTAGTGGACTAGCCTAGAACCTAACCCTAGCTATGGAACCCTAGTCTAACTTAGGTTAACCTCATTTAGTCATTAGAAACTAATTTTAGAATGAGGGGATTTGGTTTAGTGCATTTAAGTCATGGTTTATGATTTCATGAAATGACTTATGCCTTAATGTTTTATTTGATCAAGACTTGGCCCATGGCCCATAACTAGAAGCCCTAACCCTAACCAAACCCTAAATGACCAGCCATAGGGATCCCCACCCTATTTAAACACTTATTCATTAGGGTTGCCTCCTTTTTATCATTCCTACACTTGGAGAAAAGAGAGGTAAGTTTTCCCTTTCCAAAAAATCCCATTTTATTCATTTGATCTCCTTTTTCATCCTAGTCTTTTGCATTGGGTTCTAAATTGAGTTTATGGACTGTTGGTGGAGAGTCATTTCAGTTTGGGATCAATTTGGAGCTATTGGCCATCAAGAAGAACACCCCCCATTTGGAACTTTTCCATGCAAGTTGCACCAATAGGTAAAACCCTTTAAATTGATTTAAATTTCAGTTTTCTTTGCATGTAGGGCTAGATCTAGGAGTCCCCTAGCTGTCCCTGGAAATTTGGCACAATTCGTGTCGGTTTCGTGTCCGTATCGGACACGTGTCATAGTATGCATATAGGTGTTTGATGATATGTCACAAAGGGAATTTAATTATTATTTTTGAAAAGTATTTGAATGGAAAAATTGTTTTATATGTGTTTATTAATTTCGTGTCCTTCTGAGCATATTTCTGGACACGTTCGTGTCCATATTTAAACACACACGCGTGCACGAGGACACCGTGCAGTCCCCTGCTGCTCGGGGTCGACACAGGACACGACACGGCCCCTCGTGACACGATTTTTGGTGGACACAAGGGGGCAACCTCTGTCACCACTCTCCCAAAATTTAGGGTGATTTCGTGGAGTATTCGCGAAGAAATCGCATTCGCACGGGTCGCACACTGTCACTTCACGCACAGAATTTCCTCACTGATACGGCCTCGTATCGACACGTAGACACCACTTGGACACGGGACAGGCACTTGGACACGTCCCCCTAGTCTAGGTGAACACGTGTGCACGGACACGTGTCTCCACTGGCCTGTGTCGTGAGTTGGACACACGTGCACGCGTGCACGAGGACTGGATTCCTGTTTTTCTGATACAGTTCAGTGTTGGGTTTTGGACACATTTGTGTCCAATTTTTTGGACACGAATGCATCCCTGTGACACATTCACATGTGTCCTTTGTGTTGGCACAATCAATTTGATGGTTTTTGGATTTCCTATGTGTTTGTGTTTCCTGAAAACTAGTTATTCTCTGATACTGTGCTGTTCAGAGTTTAAATAAGTTTACATATAATTGTTTGGGATTTAAATGATGATTTTAACTGTGTATATATATGTAACCTGGGTTGATGTTAGTTCAATAGGTTTCATGAATTGTCTTAGTTTTTCAATGTGGGTTTCGAAAATTAGGTTCTTGATGGACTGTGCATAATCTGAACTTCTTCTTCTTCTTTTTGATATGAATGTTGTTCATGTACTCACTAATTTGAACTCTCACACACACTGTCAACTGCCACTTTCATTGTTGTTATCTGATAATAGCTCACTGGTTGCACACACACAGGCTATGCTCTTTGTTCTCACTGTTTGCACACTTTTGTCACTCACTTTCCCATATGTTTCACTCACACACACTGTTTAGCTGACACCTAGAACCTGTGACACATGACACCACATTGATTTGGGTTGGTTGTTGAATCATTTGATTTGGGTTTATGAATATGTGATACTTGTATACATATATAGGTGGAATGTTGAGTTGGATACCTGAGTTAGGATTGTATATGTGATGCTGAGTTCGAAGGATTAAGAGGAAGGGTGATAGGGACTTGTTAGCAGTAGAATAGATTGTGGTAGACAGTAGATAAGAGCCTTGGACAGCAAGTGTGTGTGTTGTGTGATATATATGTTGATTTATGGGGGTGTCTTGTGTATCCAGAACCTGGGAATAGAAGAGGGTAGCAGTGGCCTTGCAGCATCATTTTATGGCATTGTAGCCTTGGCAAGGCCTGAGATGCAACTGCAGTAGGCAGCAGAGGCTATAGCAGGACATTTCAGTGTGGCACTTGGCCATTTGGCCATTGTCTTGCAGTTAGATAGGACTTTCTAGTATCCTAAGGTGGAGGTTAGTGTATAGCAGTTGTGTTAGCTCATGACCATTGCATTAGATCAGTCAGTATAAGTTTCTGCATATAGGATTTCATCTTTTTGAATAGCAGTCAACGTGATGTACTGCAATTCTCTTGTTCAAACAGTTGAACACCCTGCCTATCCTCTGTCCTGAAATTACTTCAGTTGATGTCCTGCATATGGGTTTTAATTGGGAAGGTTCATATGAATCATGCATTATGTATGTAGACCTACCTTCTATAAATGTGATATGGTTAGTTGATATTGTACTTACATAGGTTATAAGATGATTTGTGATATGATATATAATATACATACTATAGGGTTAAGTAGATGTATGTTTGGCATAGATACATCTATGTAACACATGTATTAAATTTGTAGGCCTACAAATGGGATGCATGTGTTATAGTACATGTATGTTGAGGTAAGGATAGCATGGTACTTGTAGAAGTTTAAGGTTGAGATTAGTATAGGTTTGAACTTGTTTGTTACCTTTAGCCTAAAACATGGTCAAATTGGAAAACCCTAGATTAGAGAATTGACCAAGTTGACTAAAGTTGACCAAACCCTAGAATTGACCAAGGTTTGACCCAAATGGTTCATGATTGACTTGAGTTGACTTAGAGTTGACTTTGACCTAGATTGACCTAGAAGTCATGTAGATTGTATCATAAACATCATTTATCTTGTTTTAAACACATCATAACCTGTACTGTTCTATTTAGGACATTGTGACTCCGGTGCAGACATCTGACCTTACACTACTCTTTTCAGAGTATCAGGCGAGTACATTCTCTGATAGTTCTCTCATTTATTTGCCAGTTACTGTATTTCAGTTCTATTTAGTTTTATGTGATTCTTTGATACCACACGTATGGATATTTCTGGATTCATGTATGCGACACACTCACCATGTTATCTGGCCTCTATTACTGGAATCACTGGAATCATTCTGGAATCTATTTCTGGAATCATCATATTTTGGCTGGACTCATCTCGATTCTCGTGTTGAATTCTGGATTCACTTGTTTACGGGGCGGAGAAATATTGAGTAAGACATGTAGACATACCCCAAATCTGGAATCTCCAACTGGAATCTACTGGAAGCATAGCCATCTCTCGCCTGATCAGTGAGAGGTGTGCCTGATTACCCACAGCCATTTACATGTCGATCTCGGTATTTTAAAACACACTATTAGATTAGCTGGACTCACCTGGATTCTTGATCACTACCTAGAATCATCTGGTACTGGATTCATCTTGTATTAGATTCATCTCGTACTGGATTATAGCATTTTACACTTGTTTTACATTACTGCCTGGACTCATCATGTTACTTAGTTCAGCTAGATTTATTTTACAGTCTTCATTGCCATCATTCTCCTCTTGTTTTAGTTACTTACTTTTCTTGTATCTTACTGTTTCTCCATACCATCACATGTATATAAACTGCCATATTCATCAATAAAACTGTCTATAACTGCTTTATAGTTTTCTGTCTTTTACTTGGAATTTTCTTGATGAGTTGTACTCGTTCCTGTCCTGACTGGACCTGTTGAAAATTTTACAGATGACTGCCCTGAGGACTCATGCCCTACATATTACTGAGGAGATGGCTTAGCTACCTATGGCCCCGACACTCAGGAGTGATCGGGAGTTTAGTTAGTCTGTCTTGATTTAGTTTTCCTGTTTAGAATTGGAGTTGTATATAGAGATTGGAGACTTGAGATGTATTTGAGATTGTTGAGTTGTTGTTATATTATTAGTAGTTTTGTGGTCTTAAATTCTTAGTTCATTTCTGTGTTTCTTATCGTGCTTAGACTGTGATTGAGATACACCATATCTTATACTTGTCCTCCGTTCGGAGTTGATCATGATGAGTACATTATATACTGCATGAGTTGATGGTTAGTTAGAGACTTAGAACAGCGTTCTACCGCCGACACTGCGGCGTAGGCTGGGCGCTGTTACGTACTCGTACCCTCACAGTGGGTGTGGGTCGTGATAATGAGTGTATTGGCCTCCTGCCTGCTTCCTGATGTGGGGATAGCACGAGTACTTGCCCCTGATCCTTGTTGGGAGATTCTTGATAACTATCCCGTTCGTTGACCGCCGGGGGCTGGACATGGGTAGTTTTATACAACTTTCCATCAGGGCCTGCGTAATAGTCAGCGGGACGCCCTGATAGTCAGAAGTTGGGACAGCCGACTGAGCTCGCCGAGCCCGCGCTGCCCGAGACTTCTTCCTTCTAGCACCTGAGAGTGCATAGTAGGAAGAGTCCATGGAGATTAGCACATAAGAGCATCTGGGGTCAGGATCGCCTGAGAGGCGGTCGAAGACTGACCGTGAGCCACATGGGACAGATGGTATGCGGCTGGGATCGGTGGCCGTACAGGCTGTCTGCATGCGGCTAGTATGTGTGGCCGTATGATCCTTCTGTATGCGGCTAGGAGCGGTGGCCGCATGAACCTTCGGGATGCGGTTGGAAGTCGTGACCGTGCAGGCTGCCTGTATGCGGCTGACTTCCGTGGCCGCATGAGTCTTCTCCATGCGGTTGGCAATTGCGACAGCATGAGCCTTTTTCATGTGGCTGACACCCTTATGCGGCACGGATCGCATAGAGTTCCTCTTTGCCCCTGTAAGTCCAGCATCATAGTATTTTCTTCTGTCGGACTTGGGGACAGCAGAGTCCTCTATGGTCTGAAGTGGGGTTGCCTGCGAGGCTTCTACGCCATCTTGAGCAACAGAAAGTATTTCTTCGAGATCTTGGACAGGAGCGAATGATTTGGGCCTCCACTCCCTACGGGCCTTCATCGTATGGGCTCGCCGCTGGATCGGGCCAGCGCTCCCGTCGGAGAGTATTTTTTCAAACGCCTGCTGGTCGAACCGGGCGACCAACATTTGTTGAGTGGAGCCAAGTTTGGTTGCGTTCGATTGCGTCACAAACTCCTCAGCCGTGTAGATGTTAGTCCCCAGCATAGTCGCCATCGTGTTTGCCATTGATTGTAAAAGTACAGAACAATTTTATAGGACGACTGAACTTAGACTCACAATACAAACTCGCTCGTACAAAGAAAGCCTAGGAATGAAAACCTAGGTACAGCAATTTAAGTACGATTGTTTATTTTCGATTCTGGGGGTGACTATAGAGGCTCGGGAAAGCGACGGTAGCTCTGCCTTACTCCTTGGATGATCAGACGTAGCCTTGACTCTGATGAAGAAATTCTCTCGAGATGTGTGGAAAGACTTTTTTGTGCGTGCCTTTGTCTCTCTGTGTGTCCAGCCGGGTGGAGAGAATCTCTTTCTCTCTGGAATTCTTCTCCTCTTTTTCCTCCAGAATTCTCCAGGGTTTACAAGGGAATGGCACCTTGCTATTTATAGAAGTAGGGGTGCGATCATTAGGGTTTTCAATGATTCCCCCTTGAAAAGTCGGCGGCCAATAATCTGAACCATTAATCTTTATTGCATCACATCTGGGTAATAAATTTTTGATTGTGCCAAATCCATATGGGAAATTAATGCTGACTGCAATGAATCTTCATAATTTGTCATGACAAGCTCGGATCTCCCGCCACGTGTTCAATTTGCTTAATAACAACAAATCAAATTTGATCTGAGTAATTATGGTGATTGCACTAAATCTAGCAGCCATAACTCCGAGGGGATAAGACAGCCACGTGTCTCAACTGTCATGAGGACCGCCACGTATCTCAACTGCCGTGAGTGGGACGTCCTGTCAGAGCTGCATGAATGCAGTCTCTAAGTGAACCGCATATGGGTGGCCCCACACTCCTATCCGCATGAAGGTAGCGGCCGTATGAGGGTGGCGGCCGCATGAGGATGGCAGCCTCGTGAAGGAGACAGCCGCATGAAGGAGGCAGTCGCATGTAGGTGGCAGCCGCATGAAGGTGGCAGCCGCATGAAGGTGGCAGCCGCACGAAGGTGGCAGCCGCATGAAGTAGACAGCCATATGAAGGTGGCTGTCGCATGAAGGAGGCAACCGCATGAAGGAAGCAACCGCATAGGAGTGACAGCCGCATAGGAGTGGCAGCCGCATAGGGAGCTTTGGAGTTGGTGGATCGTGCCAGCTATAAAAGATTTTCTTCTTTTCCCTAGGAACATGCCATCATGTCAGAGTCATCATTTCGAATTTTATGTCAGATCTGTCATTTGTCAGAGCTGGTATTGTCAGGGCTGCTATCAGAGTAATTAATTCAAGCTGCTGCTTTATGGCCAGTTGTCGGATCGGACAGCGTGAGGCCACGTGGCGTGGAGCCGTCCGAGCCGCATGAAGGACTTTTGAAGCCGTATGAGGCTCCTTCTGTTTGCGAACCGTATAGGATCCTGAAGAACATATGAGCCGCATGAGGCTCCTTCTGTTTTGAGCCGCATGGGCTTTCCTTGTCTTTTTCCATGCTTCTACATCTAGTCCAGTCACTTGCTAACTCAAAGAACCCTTCACTTCTTAGAGTAGCCTGCAACTCGTGCAATACAGAAGTCTCGCTCTCGAAATTCTAGTTCAAACAAGGTTTCATAATGGAACAAAATTTGAGAAATCAAGATTGTAATCTTTCCCGTGGTTATCTAAACACACGAGCAAGGGATAAACGTGCACTACAAGATCGTCTCACGACTTCCAGGTAGATGGAATGAGGGTTACGAATGACATCACACTCTAAGAGGTGGAGACTACATAATAGGTACAGGGACCTGGTTCAAGTAGTTCGGGTTTTTATAGTCCAAAAATAGTGGTATGCATGGATGGATTTTTCTGAGTCTTAATGGGTTCTCTATTTGGACATCACTCGCTGACTGGATGAACCTGAGATTTCAATCTATATTGGCTGGACAAGATTCCAAGGATAAAACTATTCCTACTAGATTAGGGTATCCTAGAATAGATTTCAACCCAAGTGGTTGAGCTAGCTGCCCGTCAGTTTGGTTATCTAGGTCTCTCAAGCCCAAAAATGCACCTTCAGTGACTTTTGTGTTTAAGTAGCACATGAGGCCTCAATTGGGTGGCACCCTAGTGGCATGTATGAAGTGGGCTTCGAGTAGATCACAACCATATGTTGGGTCGAATGAATGGGGTCATGGTTAAGGCTCTAATGGAAGTTCGAAAGTATACCGGTATTACGGTAAGGGTTATGGCTAATCCCTTTTAACCTGAAAGTCGTACCCCAAAGTAGAGTACAAGGGGACGAGTTTGAGTGGGACATAATTTACCTAGATGAAGGTGGACTCGTTTAGATCTTGCATATAAGATTTGTTGGAAGGTAACAGCTGGTCCTACGCTCCGAACATTAATGACACGGCCGGGGATACTAAATGATCTAAATGGAAAGTAGAAGTCCTAGAGCACTAATTATATCCTAATGGAAATTATTCCAATTAACCGGTAATCCTCGTATATCCCAAAAATTTAGAAGGCTTACAGTCTACCCACCTTAGAAGCTAGGATAGGGTTTTAGGAATAATGAGGTTAGAGGGTTCCCAAAGTCCGGATACTGTACCTCGACTCTTGTTAATAAAGAATAAGGCACGACGTATCGGGATACGGTAGATATAAGTCAAGTCAAGGGTCGTTCCTCAATAAATGGAAAACGAGTGCGTGTGCCATGACACATGGTCGATAAAATAGAATGACCTACTCGTCCACAGTATACATGAGTTGTCGACGGGGTAACCAACTCTAAGGTACATCATATGAAAAGATTTCTAACAACTGAGTCGTGAATTTCTATTTGGGTCAAACCTGCCAGACAATTGTCACAAGGGTTCTAGTTGAAGCAAGTTTCCAACAAATGATTAGAGCCTCACAACATTTGGTCTATAGAGAATAGGTAGTCTCCTAGGTTTGTATTTGGTCAAGGGGAAGGATCCTAATCATTATCGGACTCCAATGACCAGAAGATCATAATGGTAGGTTTAGGGTCGCAGAGAGGACGAGTAACTTAAGGCATGGTTCTAGTCAACTGCCTGACCGATGATAGTTACCCTTGTGTATACAACCATCATAGCCATGGGGAATACTCTGTATCTACCTATCAATTACGAGCTTTCGTCTTTCCAATCAGTGAATGACAAAAACAATGAAGAGTTCAAGAGAGATGTCACCGAATACAATTACGTGATTCAAAGACGAATGTATAATTCAAGAGAAATTGTCAAAGCAGTCGCGAATGAGATCCTAGAGATGTCTACATCTCAATCCACGTAGTATAATTAGATGAAAAGCGAACCAAATGCATCATGGTTGATCAGACCGTAATACAATAATTCTGATTAGACAATATGTTAGCGGGCGTCCCCAATAAACTTATGTCTTGAATCAAGCTCGATAAAAGAGTAAGCTTGTAAAACTAGGCTGTAATAGCAGTGTGGGTCAAGATAGTCAAAATACAAGTGTGCAAGATTATTTTGGAAGAGATACAAGTAGTTCGAGGTTTGAGAGAATTAAACCTCACATGGTGTTCTTACTTATACAGTCTTCCTACTATCCATAAGGCCTTGGTCGACTAATGGGTTATGAACTTCTAAGTTCTATATTTTAGGTAAACCTATTAATGTCGGTCAATTACCTTGTTAATAGATCGCAAGGACCGCGGGATGACAGGATGGAGGACATGCTACTCAACTTACAGGACTTACCTTAGTATGGGTTTTGGATCTTAGGGTCACACCGGGCATCTTTCTATTCTCTATAGTATCCTAAACTTGTAATCATGTCTGAAGTCATTTCACCAAGAATTATGCCTCGCATATATACTCTGGCTGTGACAAACTCTTGGTTCCGTGATTCAGGTGTGATAAGCTACCATGTACTCTACTCTATATTGTCACAAGGGCATCTAAGATTTAAAGAGGTCAACGAGAACATAGTTTTAGCAATGTTCCATAGACTATGATTCTTCGGAATGATTTTATTTCTATCGGTTGTGCCTCGCCAGTGCGCTGCTGGCTGCAGTGAACCCATACCATCCATTCTTAAACAATTGGCGACAGTGCGCTGCTGTCTAGTCATCGCGGTCATTTAATTACTCTAACCATATTCCTAAGGACTTCAAGGAGCTTCTAGAGTTCAAACTAATTGGCGATGATAGGAAGTGTAACCTCTGCCTATAAGTATCAATCCTTAAAGCAAAAGACTGGTCGAAAGGAAATATCTGAAGACAAGTGAAGTAAAAACATCCTAATCTTTATCTCATATATATTTCAAATGGCTGAGGGAAAACTTTAAATCAAATCTAACTCGAGATTCGTACACGAATAACAGAATCAAAATTATAAACCAGTTCCTATAGCAAAATAGAATTTAAAATAGGCAATTAACTCATGATGTGATGTTTATATCTAATAGAGCAAAAGAAAATTAAACAGTTTATCAAAATCAAAATTAACTCCTTAATTATAGGCAAGTCTAACATACCAAGCGATTAGTATATCCACATTGGATCACATTGTCATATCAAAAGTAATAGTGTACCTATAGGGATCTAGAAAGCTATCTAAATTGCATGGCCTAACTAATAACCTTAACTACCCAACGGTCAATTTGAACAAGGGACTCCTAGTCCTAGTTATTCTCCTAATTTATTTTAATCCTAATTGTGAATTAGCATTTCTCGGGTGCAGGCTCGCAATAGTATAACTAACGTACCATCACGGGTTCGCAATCTTTTGCGAAAACTGACCTGCATGGGCCACCACAAAAATTTGTCACGACCCGCACCCGCTTTTATGGATACGAGACGTATCTAAGCCTGCCTACGCCGCAGAGTCGGCGGTAGAACGCTGTCAAGTCCACAAGAAATAAATGCTCAAAATATAACATTTGCTGCTCATTCATATTTCTAAATCTGTTACAATAGTTACAACATTTATATTTAAAGAAAATACAAGGTTCTCACAATTAATGAAAATGATACACTCTATCTATTTCTAGGTTTCTGTCTGCATGTACACCCGTATCTCCCAAGCTAAGTGAAGCCACAGCTAAACCTAAAAAATGTTGGTTTCCAGTCAGGAATGGAACAAGTACACAAACCGACGGTAATATAAAACACAATAGAATTAACAAGATATGAAAATAGCATATGAGATATAAAAACTGGAAAGTACTGATGACATGGCACGGTGGAGAAGAAAAGGAAAAATAAAAGACATCTACCTAGGTGGTGTGAAATATCCGTTTCGATATGTGAACGGCTAGGGGGTAAATCCGACACCCTGTACGTGTCGTGTGCAGCTGCTATTATTCAAGAATAGACTCATGGGATAGTTCTGGGTAGTCCACATGTCTACTAAGATATTTCCCCTCCCGACTACTCCGTGTGACGAGCGTGTCAACAAGCAGCAATATATATGTATAGACATGAAATGAAAAGACTACTATGAATGGAAAGCAATCAGAAAGTGCACTTGCCTGAGGTCCTTAGCTGGAGAAACCGATAGTATAACCACATCAGATGAGTCACTAAAGTCAACACATACAAAAAGTCTCCAAATGCTGAAATAAACATTACCAATGTTCTCAGAATAGTCAAATTAGCTAGAATTGCCTGTCTTTAAGTCCAATTCTGGACACAGGGGCAAAACGGTAATTTCGGGCAAAAACGATGTCCACCGTTGGACCCGCTTTGCACCGAAAAGCGTGCCAGAGTCAACGGTCTCTAAAATTGTCAAACTATATGTCAACGGGTCCGATTTTCTAATACGAACCCAACCATTTGTCCAGTATTGGATTCCGGCGGGTCGTGCACAAAATCGCCCCTTGAGTCGGACCGTAGGGCCCACAAAATGGCGTTCCGATTCAACTGTCTCAGAATTGGACCAAACTTGGCATACCGGACCAGAAAAATGATACGGTCCTGTTGGCACAAGTTTTGTCTCGATCTGACGAGCGTGCACAAAGTAATTGAGGATTTTGTACAGAGACCAATGCGGTAAATTTCGACGGATACGCATCAAATTCGTCGCGCACACACGACCAATTTGAATTCCATCAAAGTCCACACGACCACGAAGCCGTTACGCACCTTTCGATGCTTTCAGTTCGCGACCACGTCGCCCGAAATGGCAGGACGTACGTCGTATCGAAGATTTTTATTGTTTTTTAAACAGATTTTCGGTCAACTTCGGGATCCGATTTCTTGATGCGTAGTCGATAAAATCGACTTCTGCGAATTGGGTTGTGGAACCCTACATATTGTCTAAAACTATGTTCAAATATATATTCTAATATGGCATTAGATCGATCGGAATCGATCTTCAAACATGGGTGATTGGACTGTATTAGCCCTGTTTTGCGATCAGAATTTTGATTGACTTCGTGTCGATTTCTCTTCGAATCTTGATCGATTCGCTACGAACTACTTGGAAGGGTTCCTAGATGGTTATATGGGATGTCCATACGATTTTACAAAATCGAAGACCGTCGAGTATACACGAAGAAATTAAATAATAAATTCGATACCTCAGTGTACCGCTGCTGTTGACTCCGTTCTGCCGTGCGCTTTTTCGGCGAACTCCGCCGCGCACGACGGCGGCGCTGGTGGCGAATTGCCGCCTGGAGGTCGGGGTGGGGTGGCAGGGAGTTGATGGTTGGCGCGACTAGGGTTTGTTGCCGCTGCTTCTTCCTTTTTCTCTCGATTTATATTCGAATATATGTGCTGCTGGGTAGGGTTCTTTACGTGGGGATAGGAAGGAGCTTGGGTGGGTTAGGCCAAGCCAGGCAGGGCTTGGGTGCACATGGGTTTAGCTGTTCTTTGCTATTATATATAATTATATATATATATACATCTCTATATACGCACACATATACACTAGTATTATGCTATTCAAGGTGGAATCACACAAATGTGCTTGTCAAGAAACATAGCGACAATCTACAATGACACAGAAACATAGAAACAAAAATCGGAAAGGTTGATTCAGGTCTAGCATCAGGTTGAGAAATTTCATAAACATGGATTCTAATGTACATGTCAAGTAAAACCAGGCGAAGGTCTGCTATCATTATTTTCAACCTCCACAAATGCTGCTTTAACTATAGTTCAACCACAAATTTGAATCAAAACTCATTCATTTCTTGGCACATGCCTAAACCATCTCAAGAAACTATTTCGTATTTTCCTGAACATACATCACCACCAATCCCCAGTACACACACACATACACCATATATATATATATATATATATATATATATATATATATATATATATATATATATATATATATATATGGTGTATGTGTGTGTGTGTGTGTGTGTGTGTGTGTGTATATATATATATATATATATATATATATATATAGGAAAATTCTACAATACATCCGCTGGAAATGGATGTATCGATACATCCGAAATCTGGACCGTTGGATTTTAATCCAACGGTTCAGGTTTAATTCAGATAAAATAATACAGGAGACATCATTTAATGCTGATTTAGACTTCTGACCTGTTGGTAACTTGCTTTAGCAGGTCATTCTTCACTTTAATTTTTTCAATGAACACCCTAAATTAACTCATATTTACTCTCTCAAAAGTCCATCCAATTTAATCTGAACCTTATTTTTTTTGGGTTACAGGCCATGGTAGTCGTGGTGGTGCTGGTGGTGGTGGAAAGAGAAACGGAGATGAAGAAGGAAATAAGAAACGGTTCGGATCGCGTCGAACGTCGTCGAGCACCCCTAGAACAACGAGGAGTACCAGCTGCGCCGAGAAGAATCGGTCCGCTTCGCGTCGGACGTCGTCGAGGCCTCCTCGAACAAGGAGAAGTACCAGCGGCGCCGCTCTAATTTTACTGCCCATGCCATTGTCTGAAATTTTATTTTTCATTAGGAGTACCAGCTGCGTCGAGAAGAATCGGTCCACTTCGCGTCGGACGTCGTCGAGGCCTCCTCGAACAAGGAGAAGTACCAGCGGCGCCGCTCTAATTTTACTGCCCATGCCATTGTCTGAAATTTTATTTTTCATTTAACAATTTAATATTTTGTTAATAAAGCTACATGTCATGGTGGTGGTGGTGAACTGAGGAAACCTGCTTCTGAGGTCGGGCGGATTATTTTTTAACTTTTCTAAAGATAATATTTTCGAGGAGAATATTTTTTTGGACAAAAAATGGCCATTCTCTTTGCTTTTAACACGGAGAATGGTACATTTAGGACGGAGAATGGTACATTTAGGACGGAGAATATGGCGAATGGCCATTCTCTTTGCTTTTAATATGGCGAATGGACGGTAAATACGACAAATGGACGGAGAATGGCCATTCTCTTTGCTTTTAATATGGCGAATGGACGGTGAATACGGCCAATGGACGGAGAATGGCCATTCTCTTTGCTTTAAATACGGCGAATGGACGGAGAATGGTACATTTAGGACGGAGAATGGACGGAGAATACGGCGAATGGCCATTCTCTTTGCTTTTAATACGGCGAATGGACGGTGAATACGGCGAATGGACGGAGAATGGCCATTCACTTTGCTTTTATCACAGAGAATGGCCATTCTCTTTGCTTTTAATACGGCGAATGGACGGAGAATGGTACATTTAGGACGGAGAATGGTACATTAAGGAAGCCGACAAAAGCTCGTTCTCTCAAATCTCTTCTTTGTGTAAATTAAATCCAAGGAGGACACAATCCCTAATTTTAGTTATTGCTTAGCAGAGTCTGCTTAGTTGTTGTAAAATTTTGGTGTTGCTTCTGTGGCACTTTCATCTTTAATCTCATGTTTTCTATGAATATGTGTTCTGTTTGATTTTGATTTAGTAATCTTTCCGTATTTAGTTTTTTTGTTTCATCTAACAATTTAATATTTTTGTTATAAATCTACAGGGCATGGTGGTGCTGGAAGGAGAAACGGAGATGAAGAAGAAAAGAAGAAGTTCCAGTTCGCGGTGGACTTCGTCGAGTTCCTCAATCAAGCGGAATTAAACCTCTTATAGAGTTCCTTAATTGGAGTTGATCACGATAACCTTTTGTAATTTTCAAACGGATAGTAGAATCTTCCTCGAGCCCTCCTCAATCAAACGGCTAGTAGAATCTTCCTCGAGCTCTCCTTAATCAAACGGCTAGTAGATTGTTTGCTAGTCTCGAAATTTATTTGTCTTTCCATCTTCCTCACTTTTTGTACTTCTCTCTTGCTATATATACAATAGTTTTCTTGTTTCATAGTACTATTATTCATTCTGAAATACATAGAATAGTTTTCTGAAATACAATAGTTTTCTTGTTCTCAAGATGTATACTCGTGTGAGAGGAAATGTAGAAGACGTAGAAGATTGGATGCCAAATCCAAATGAAACCTTCATTCCGCGTTTGTTGCGCAAGATTGAACAACACCTGTCGACGATTTCAGCTGATGTTGCAAAGATAAAAATTAAACAAATGAAGTTATCTCGGCGTTTGGATAAGATTGAAGAATCTCAAGCATTGAAGGAGGTATCTTCATCTAGAGCATTTAATAATGTGAAGGTGGTTTCTGTTGAATCTTCTTCCGAAGAGGAGGACGTGGAGCTGCAGTCTCGTAGTAAAGCATTGGACCGATATCTCGCATTGGACGCTATAGAAGAAGAAGAAACTGACTTTAGCAGTCCTTCTAAAAGAATGCGTCGAAATTTACAGCCGGTCACACCATCCAAAAATTTAATAAGGGGTTCAACCTCGAAGCCTAGCAATTGTACTAGTGTTTCTTCGAGATATTATGACTATATTTTTGCAGATGATAGACCTGACGAGTAAGTAATATGAGTTTTGATTTAATTCCAACAGTTTTTTTCTCCTAATTTATTCGTTTCTTTTCTTAGAGAAATAATATCATCTTGCAACATAACCTATGTGTCTCGGTGGGAGATGAAGACCTTAGCTCCTTTAACGAGAATTACCAATGGGGTATGTATAGATAGTATATTTCTTCTTAGATGCCATCTATGTTTACTTCGATTCCATCGCTGACATTTTTAATGTTTTATTCAGATTGTAAGTATTGTCTCTGCTCTTCTTACCGCGGAGGAACGGAAAAGAACCTCCAATAAAGCTAATGTATGGTTTTTACCAATAAGGATGTCGGTGAGTGAGCATTTTATTCTTCAATGCATATGCATTAACAATTTTATCGTTTGTTTGTCCTTCGTAATGTATTAATTGATGTGTATGTAGAAAGCAACGTTACCTCAATCCGTCAAAAAGGCTCATAAAGTATGGAAGAAGTTTAAATACTTTGAGGATTACATGGGATCTTTAAGCACTTGTAAAGAGGTATTAATGTATTTATGTTTAATTATTAATCCTAATTTTCTGAAAATTTACTAATTTGTTTTACCTAATTATCCTGATTCAGATATACATACCCATTCATTTGGGCGAACACTATACTCTTGCAAGAGTTGTGTTTAAAAACAGGACTGTTGAAATTTGGGACTCACTTGCATCTAAAGATGATCCGATTCAAAGCAGAACAGTTATAAAAGAAATAGTAAGCTCATATTTATCAATTTTTATGAATTGGGTACAAGAATACGCATTATACCAATACATATTGTTTTCTGGTAATTGTAGCTTTCAAATTTGGATATCTTTCTCGAAGAAGAGATTTTGAAGCTGAGAGATGCTAGGTTCAGGTTTTCTAATTTTGCAATAAAATGTCCTTCTTATGTTCCCCGCCAAGACAATTTAGTTGATTGTGGAATTTTTTTAATTGCATTCATGAAAGACCGATGTAGCCTGGACTACCGTTCTATCGATGTAAGTATAAAAATATGTCGTCAAAAACTTCAACTTTTTAGAGCAATATTTTTGATGTTTGTTTGTTATATGCAGTTTGATGCTGAAAAGGAAAGACGCATAGTTGCTGAACTGATTACAACTTCAGAGCACAATGAAGAGCTAAAAAAGAAGTCCAATCTGGTTGAATATGGAAGACGATAATTTTTTTTCTTCTTCTTTTATATTTAATGTATGGAAAGCCCTAATGTATTATGTTCATTTGTTTTGTTGAGTTGTAATGACATTTTTGCCAAACGGGTTCAATTCTTTTTAATTAAGCAGAAAGGAGTATTTTGCCCTTCCATCGAATGACATTTTTGCCCTTCTAATTAATTCAAAACACCCCCGAACCCTTTTATTAAAAAAAGAAAAGGGAAAAAGAAAACCGTTTCGGAGCCTCCTCTTCTTCCATACTCCACTCTGTACTCAAACCTAGATCATTCTCCTCCAAAATCTTCAAACCTTCCTCCCCATTCGCAATATTCACACCATGTCGGCATCAGCGGCAGAATCATCACCGGCAGCATTACCAAATAGAGAAGATGCACCAGTTACAGAAAATCCAAAAACGACAGACGGAGAACAACGGAAACCCTATTCTAAAAAAGTTGCAAAAAAGAAAAAGGAAAAAGTTGCTAAACAAAAAGAAGTGCAAGAAGAAGTGCAAACAGAAGGTATAACTTTGATTTTATGTTCGCAAATTCTGTATATATTTCAAGGAAAATGACATTCTCCGTCATAAAACGCATTTGAATGTTAAATTCTATTCGCCGTTTAATTTGGAACGGATAATGTCATTCTCCGTCTAACTTGAAACGGAGAATGCCGTTCCCAGTGTTAAAACCCATAAGAATGGCCATTCTCCGACCTAATTTTTGGTTTTTTTTTTGTTTTGCAGAAAGAAAATCTGTCAGGAATAAGGATTCAAGACTTTTCCGTTCTACCTTCAAGCCAATGCTAAATCTTATGGAGGAGGTCAATCGAGATGCTGGCCGTTTACCTGAGCCAGTTATTGGTTCCTTGAAGAATACCGATTTCTGGAATTTTGTCGAGATTTTCTACCAAAACAGAGTCCACGTCTCCGAAATGGCCAAGGTAACGGAAGGGCTTGAGAATTTAATTGCAAGTTACACAGAAGAAGAAGATGGCGTCGGGTACTTTGAATTGAGCACCACTGTTAAAATTGCGCCGAGCGTCAAGGATATGGCAGTCATATTCGGTCTACCGCTGAATGAAGAAAGCGTTGATGATGTTTCTTACAGAAGATTGATAAAGGAAAAACAACAGCAGCCCACACCACCAGCATCATTGAGCCTGTGCAGAGATCATTTCACAAGATTGCTGGCTAATACTAAGGGCAAACACTCAGAAGTCACGAATAAGGAAGTGAGAGACAAGTTCTTTGAATTGTTACGACGGCTTCGTGGCGGAGATAACGCTGTTAATCCAGATGATTTGGCCAAGCTAATAATCTTCCACTTGTGCCAAACTGTATTCTTCACAAAGTCTGGCGGTTCAAATTTGCCGTACAGATTCTTGGCCTTGGTAGACAGTGTGGACGTGATCAACAGTATATGCTGGCCAAGGTTAATCCTGGCATATGTAATGGATAGCTTAAAGAGGAGTAGAAGCAAAACTGAACAGGGGGATTACTCAACGGCTTTCCACAAATTGGAAGGTTGCACAATATACTTCCTCTATTGGTTTGCAGAACATAGTAAATTTGTGGAAAGGAAGTTTGCCCCAATTCCTGATTACCCAAGATTTTTCACATGGAATGGGTACGGTATCTCAAACTTCCTCAAGGCCGAATATCACAACAAAATGAGATCGAAGATGATATTGGAAGATCTGGTTATACCTGTTGGGGAAGAAGAAGGGCACAAAGAAGAGGAGCCACCTATAGAAGAAGTTGAAAAAGAGGGAGAGGAAGAACACCAAGAAGCAGGTGGGGATAATTTTGATGAACAACGGATAACACCGCATCATGAAATGGGCGCTGTGATGGACGACTCAGCAAAGGAATTGGAGGATTTGAGAAGACATCATTCTGATATTCTTGCGCAGAATGAAGAACTGAAAGAAAAGTTGAAAGAGATGGAGGCACAAGGAGCGCAGTTACGTGCAGCCAACTTTGAGAATGCCATACTCAAAGAAAAGCTGAAAGTGCTCCAGGCAGAAGAAGAGCAACAACGTGCAGTCAACGTTGTGATGGAGGGCTCTGTGCATGAACTGGAGGATTTGAGAAGACATCATTCTGATATTCTTACGCAGAATGAAGAACTCAATGAAAACTTGAAAGAGCTCGAGGCACAAGAATCACAACAACGTACAGTCAACGTTCTGATGGAGGGCTCTGTGCATGAACTGGAGGATTTGAGAAAGCAGAATTCTGTTCTTAAATCAGATCTACATGCACAAGGTAAAATCTTTTCTATTTCAAATTTCTGATTTGTAATCTTCCAGGAGAATGACTATTCTCCGTGTACTATAACACGAAGAATAGTCATTCTCTGTGTTATTTGGAACGGATAATTGCTATTCCCTATCATGTCGATACTGGAAAGGTTATTCTCCGTGTAATTCCAAACGGAGAATTCTATTCTCCGTATTATATTATACGGAGAATGTCATTCTCCGTGTTAGGTTCACATCATACATTTTATTGTTGTTTGTTTTATTCAGTGCGAACAACCAAACAACTCAGAGAAACAAATGAAAGGCTCGTTGAGGAGAAAAGGGAGCTTCAAAATAAAGTTGAATCATTTAAATTTGAAGCCAATGAAAAGGATTGCAAAATTAAAGATCTCGAAGCCATGGCTAAAGTACTTCAGAATGAGGAGTTACAAGCTGCTGCTGAACCTGCTGCTCCAAGAGAAGTCAGAAGAAGAGGAGGATCGGGGGGAAAGAGGTTAATAAAAAGCAATACAGTTGGAGAGGCTAATAAAAAACGAAAGGTTAATGATGCTACGAAATCCCGAGAAGACGCCAAAATGGCTAAATTAAAGAAGAACCACGTCGTACTAAGGGAATGCGATGAACTCTTACTTTGGAAACATGCGGATGAAGAGCTGAAGAAACAATACATCGACATCGTAATTCCCAGAAAGAATTCTCCAAAGTATGTATTCTGAACCCTTTTTTTATTTCGTTTTTTCTAGACTTTTTTCACAATTATGTAATGAGAATCTATCTTTATTAATTTAATCTAAACTAAATTTATGTGCAGTGATATGGTATAGAATTTTTTTCGGAAAAGGATGAAAATGAAGTTTCAGTCCAGCTGTCGGCAGTAGACATGCAAGACATACTCAACTATGACGACATGGAGGCTGGCATACTGGACATAATAATAAGGAAGCTGAAAGAAATTCAAGGCAGTAAAAGGTGTGCCCCGTCTAGTTCGAAGGAGGTGCCATTGATCCAGAAAAAAAAGCCGGCACTCCAATCCCATAAGTGGTCTACATTCATGACGGCCCACACATTGGTAAGAATTCAAACAGAAAAATCCATATTCATGTGTACACCGATGAAAAATGACAGAAAAAAATTACTCATGATATTGTGTATTGTTTTTGGGAAACAACAGACCGTCATTCAACGTGTCAATGAAGAAACCGCAAAACCCGGCGCCTGTGAAGACATCCAAAAAGTAGAAGACTTCGTCATGGGTTTGGAGGACGACATAGAGTTGTTATTCATCCCACTTTTTAATGCAACCATCAAACACTATACTCTGCTCACATTCAACTTTATCTCCTACGACTGGACACACTACAACTCCTTGTTGCAAACCACGTACGATACGTGCAAGGTGGATGCAGAATTAACGAAGAAAACCTTAGAGCCTATCGTCAGGAGAAAAGTTGATATGATGAGGGAGAGATGCCCGGCGAAGAAGGAGTATGAGAGCAAAGTGCTGAATTGTTCTCTAAATTGCCCACAACAACGGGCACCCAACTGCCTCTTGTACACGGCGTATTATATGAATAGGTTGACGACTCCTCCCTTCGAAATACCGGGAGGAAATGACAATGAAACTCACCAGAAGATTACAAAGATGAGGTTGTCATGGGCTAAGGAGTTGCTTTCAAGCAAATATGTAAATCGATCCTAGCAATGACATTATAAAACAACAATGTAATTATGATGTAATTGGGCAAGGAACTTCTGTCTTTGATAAGCTCTGCTTTTATAATATAATCATTTTTGAATTACATTTACATCGTCAAAACCACGAAAAGTTTGACTTTTATTTACATATGAAACAACTCGAACTCATGCGCCAAAAGGGCAGTGGGTTCCTTAGCCTCAGGAGTCTATCTCTTCGACATGTTCCTTGTTGAAGAAGGATGGCTTTGCACGGTGCTCTCCCTCAAAACAAAATTCCTTGAGGCAGTGGGTTCCTTTGCCTCAGTGAGTTCCTTTGCACGGAGGATGCACGATGAAGTGACTTGCCTCAAGGAGTCATGCTACGGTTCCTATGCTCTGACCATGCACGATCAATACCATCTACCACGCGGACACGAACTGAAAGACGACAGAGAACAACACTCCTTGACAGTTGAAGTTTTCAATTGGATTCCTTGAAGCAAAACACTTCATCGTGCATCGTCAGAGGAGTGTTGTTCTCAAGGAATTCAATTGAAAGCTTCAACTGTCAAGGAGTGTTGTTCTCTGTCGTCTTTCAGTTCGTGTCCGCGTCGTATTCATCGTGCATCGTCAGAGCATAGAAACCGTTGCATGACTCCTTGAGGCAAGTCACTTCATCGTGCATCCTCCGTGCAAAGGAAATCACTGAGGCAAAGGAACCCACTGCCCCAAGGAATTTTGTTTTGAGGCAGAGCACCGTGCAAAGCCACCCTTCTTCAACAAGGAACATGTAGAAGAGATAGACTCCTGAGACAAAGGAACCCCCTGTCTCAAGGAATTTTGTTAACTTGTGGCAGAGCACCGTGCAAAGCCATACTTGTTCAACAAGGAACATGTCGAAGGAATAGACTCCTGGCTGGCAATTCGACAGAGCGTGGAACGATAATAAACTCCAAACTCATGCACATCTCAGTCTTCTGAAGGACTTCACCACCGTGCATCGTCGGACCAATGGAACACGTTGAAGAGATGAACTCCTGGCGACAAAGGAACACCGTGCATCGTCCGAGCCAATCAACGTGCGGGCGCTTCGACAGAGCGTGGAATGGCAATAAATCCAAACCCAGGCACATGTCAGTCTTCTGAAGGACTTCACCACCAAAGCTTCTTCGAACGAGGAGATCAACAACCAAGAGGAAAGAGTCTTGCCAAGGCGGGGGATCGGTAGAGTCCATCGCCACAAGAAAAGCTAAG
The DNA here is from genome assembly GCA_029216955.1 of Iris pallida. Lineage (NCBI taxonomy): Eukaryota > Viridiplantae > Streptophyta > Magnoliopsida > Asparagales > Iridaceae > Iris > Iris pallida. The sequence goes on from JANAVB010040620.1 coordinate 1,912,052, forward strand.
TGAGATGAGAACAAACTCTCTCTACACTACTGGCATTTATAGGCATGGAACAACTCGGACTCACGCACCAAAAAGGCAGTCACTTCGAATTCTGTCCCTGCTCAATTAAAGCTAAGTAAGACTGGAACAATTAATTTCCATCAATACCAATGCCATTAATACCAATGAATATACCCCTTCGAATTCTGCCAACTTGATACCCCTTACTGTATCAAAGTTTTTTTCTTGATACAGTAGGGGGTATCAAAGTTTTGATACCCCCTATGTATGACATGTGGGCCCTTCCTGCTTTAAAAAATGTGTACAAATATATATATATACATAAATTTTATTAGGGCCCACAAAACTCTTTTCTAACAAAACTCTTTTCAAAGTTTTGATACCCCGATGTATGACATGTGGTCCCCTCTTGCTTTGTAAAACGTGTAAACATATATATACACATTATTTTTTGAGATGGCCCACATGTCATACATAGGTGCCTGTATCAAAGTTTTTTCCCTTTTAAATAGCACCCATAATTAACTTACAAAAAAAGTATAAATAAAACAAAATATTGTTATAGTCAAGATTTGAACCAATGACCTCTTGAATACAAGTCTAGCAGTGTAACCACGACACCACAATAGCATTCTCTGTGTTTTATTAAACGGAGAATAACATTCTCCGTTTTGAATTAAACGGAGAATAGCTTCACAGTGTTAAAAACAAATTAGAATGTTCATTCTCCGTTTTAAATTAAAACGGAGAATATCATTCTCCGTTTTAAATTAAAACGGAGAATGACATTTGCCACATAAGAATGACATTGTAAAACAACAATGTAATTATGATGTAATTAGGCAAGGAACTTCTGTCTTTGATAAGCTCTGCTTTTATAATATAATCATTTTTGAATTACATTTACATTGTCAAAACCACGAAAAGTTTGACTTTTATTTACATATGAAACAACTCGAACTCATGCGCCAAAAGGGCAGTCATTTTTATAATAAGATCTCCCAAATTCTGCCATTTATTGGCAAAATTTAACAACTCGAACTCATTCGCCAAGCTGCAGTCACTTTTATTGTCATTAATACCAATGAATCTGCCATTTATATGCCATTAATACCAATGAATTCTTCCATTTATATGCCATTTATTCCTAATGAATCTGCCCCTTCGGATTATATTCTCCTTTTTATTGGTAACGGAGAATGGAATTCTCCGTTTACTTGAAACGGAGAATAACTTTCCCGTTTAAATTAAATCGTTAGTATTCTATTCACCGTTTATGTCTGCTCTTCTGTGTCATTTGAAACGGAGAATGTTATTCTCCGTTTTGAACTGCACGGAGAACATATTTTCTCCATTTTTGATGTACTACGTTTTGAAATTGGAATTTAATGTTCTCCATTTTTATCTAATTGTCTTCTCAAACTTTTGCATTGGAGAACATATTTTTTTATCTAGTTGTCTCGTGTGAATGACATCTTGCCACATAATAAAGACATTATCTTAAGTCAACGACGTTTCATTTTATTCCATTTGCTCATTTTCACTATTTCGCTTTCGTACTTTACAATTACGATAATCGTGACCCGTTTTTTTACAAAATCTACATATTCTAGCCTTCGGGATAGATTAACTTTCTGTAGGCTGGCTTGATTTCCCTTGAGAAGGCCTTCCTTTGTTGCTACCGGATTTGGCTCTTTTAAAGCTTCATGCACTCCTTGAACTGCATCAGCTACCATTTGTTCTTCTTCGCCAATATCGGACACCATTTCTTTCAACTCCATCAGAACAGACGACATCAACTCCGTTCCCCTCTCTTGAACTTTGCTTGATTTTTTACAAAAGTATGTAAACAGATTAACTTGTTCATTAATAGCACCATACCTTCTGCTCTCAATAATGTCTGGGTGGATGAATCTTCTTTCTGAGCCAGGTCCGGAGAGATAACTCTCTTTGCAATCCTTGAGCCAACGAGATTTTATCAAGTCTTTGGAATATCTCCAATTTGTAATCTCTTCATGCTTGCAAAAATATGCCTACAAGGAATCCCCTGGTCTCCATCCACATGCATCACATGTTATGATGTTGTCGGCCGAAGAAATGTAACCTTACGGTTGACACTGTCTGGCGACAAATACTTTGGACAGTGCAAACTTTGTCCCTCTTACGATGTGATGATGGGG